>OY101440.1:59583007-59860908 GCA_956483585.1 Gymnocheta viridis | reverse complement strand
GTTATTATGTATATTGTTACTGTGTCTGTTATTTACGTTGTTGATTATTCTGCTGCTGGAGTTGTTGTTTAAGTTATACGAGTACCTTTGGCTTCTTAGAAGTATCTTTAGCAAACGATTCTGCGTCTCCTGTAGTTGTCTGCAGTGAGTTGCAGATCCCCAGGCCGCTATGCCGTGTCTTATATATGACTCAGCAATTAAGAAATAAGCCTGCCGCAGAATATTGTATGTGGCGCAGTTGTTTAGGTGGTAAAGCATAAAGGCAGACTTACGAAGTTTCCTTTGCAGGTATTCTACATGTTCATTCCATTTAAAGTTATTATCTACATATACACCTAAGTATTTATACGTTCTCACCAGTTCAATATGGGTATTACATGTTTCACATCTGTTGTTGTTTTTGTGTAGACAATTTGTTTCATGAAATTTAATATGTATGCTTGTATCGGCAATATGTGGTTGTTTTATGTGCATAATTTTTGTTTTGCTGGCATTTATGACCAGTCCATTATCATGGCACCATTTTGCAACAATATTAAGTTGATTTTGCATTCTTTCAGTAGCACTTTGAATATTCACGCTAGATACAATAATTGCTGTGTCGTCTGCATAGGCGAATGGAACACTATCGTTAAGAGAGTTGAGCATGTCATTTGCGTATAATAAATATAGAATAGGTCCTAATTTTGAACCTTGTGGTACAACGAATTCCGTTTGTTTTTCATCACTAAGCTCATTATTTATCTTTACTCGAAACGTTCTACAGTCGAGGTAATTCCTAAACCAATTTAACGTGTTTCCTCTTATGCCACTTTTTTCAAGAATTTCCAGTAGTCTACTGTGTGACAATGTATCAAAGGCTTTACTAAAGTCGACGAACATTACCAGACATTGTTGTTTTTTGCTCAGACAATCATTAATATAATTGGAAAAGTTTCCCAATAATTTGTTGATGTCTTTTTCTTTTTGAAACTGTTTTTTGTTTAATATATTGTATTTGTGTAGAAAATTATTGAGCCGCCTTACAATTATTTCTTCTAATATTTTTTCTAATACTGGCAAGATTGAAATTGGCCTATAACTATTATAATCTGTTTTATTGCCATTTTTGTATATTGGTCTTATAAGTGAAGTTTTCAAGATATTTGGTATTATTACCTCGTTTATGCTAAAATTTACCATTTGGGTTATTATGGGTGTTAAAAAGTATGCGTTGTTTTTAATGTCTTTTGGTCTTATTCCATCGTAACCGGCGCCTTTTTACTGTTTAATTTGTTCAATATATTATATATCTCCACTTCGATAACACTTTCTAAAACGATCGAGTTTTGTACCGTTGTTTCGATGCTATTTATGGTCTTAATCTCACATTTATGGATTATATTTTTCACGTTTTCATTAAATTTTTCGGCAAAGTTGTTCAAAACGTTTACTGAATTTTCATTTTTAAAGTTTTGTATAATAAAACTATCTATATTGCTTATTTTTTACCTATTATTTCATTTATTAGCTGCCATGTTGCACGTAGGTTTTTTCTATATTCAACAAATTTGTTTTTATAATATTTATTCTTTGAGTAAACAATTTCTTTGTTTAAATAATTTCTATACTTTTTGTAAATATTTTCATGATATGTATTGTTTTTATTGTTTTGCCACTTTTTATAAAGTTTATCGCGTATATCGCACTTTTTAATAATCTCTTCACTTATCCACTGGTTATTTTTTCTGGGTTGGATAGTTTTGTTTGCTTTTTTTGATTTTGTATAAATTTCTTCAAATTTCTCATATATATTTCTATACGTTTTATTAGTTTCTGAAGACATTAATGAGTTCCAGTTCGTTTCTCTAACTAGTCTGTTAATTTTTCTGTTGTCTATACCCGTACTTTGGTTTTGATGTTTATATGTATCCGCACCCTGGTTTTGTGTTTCCTTTATATTGTTTATACCGCAGAATATAGAGTAGTGGTCAGAAATTGTTGTTGTTATCACAATTGCGGTTGTGCTTTCGTTTGTTTGTTTCTTTTTTATAAATACGTGATCAATACATGTACTTGAATTTTTGTTTTCGCACGTAGCGTGTTGGATCATGCATTGAAGACCATTTGACATAAACACATTCATGTAATTTGTTGTTGTAATATTTTCTTTTTTAATATCAATATTCATATCGCCTACAGCTTTTATTTCTTGTTTTTTGTTTATTTTGTTTAACATCTGTTCAAGTTCGAGTAGAAAACGATTAACACTTTGTGAGGGGGGACGATAAATTGCCACCAAAGAGATTATACTTTTGTTGATGTTTAGATCTAATTGTATATGTTCAAACGATTGTGTATACGACGATATCTGATTGTAGGTGATTGCCTCCTTAATATATACTGCAATCCCACCACCACTTTTATTGTTTCCCGAATCATCTTTTCTGTTTATAAAAATTGAGTTGAAGCCGTCAATTCTATATAAGTCTATTTCGTCATCCGATATATTTGTTTCAACTAGAACTATTACTTGCACTTTGTTTATTATTTTATTTATTGTAGCAAGAAATATTGAGAAATTTAGACGTAGCGATCGTATATTCATGTATATTAACGACAACGGATAACTTAGTAGCTGTGGCTCGATTTTACTGAAAGAGCTTAACGTTTTCTTTGTATAATTTGTTAATAATTAGTTTTATAAAAAGTTTTTATTTATATATATGTATTTTTATTTATTTTGATTTTTTTTTTAATATAACAAAAATTATTAATAAAGATGGGCTTAAATTAGGTTTTCGGGTGAGATTGATTCTATATCAGCAAAGTTTTTGATTATGATTGCAGGAGAGTTTTCGATTTTTCGTACCATGATATTTCCATTTTTCACCCAAACCAATTTCCACTTACATTCTTTTGCTTTAATTTTAGTTTGCCAAAGTAGTCGCCGGTTGTAAGGGGTTAATTGGTCATTTACATATACATAATTGTTTGTATTATTTGATGGTAAGTTATTTATCTCGCTGGCATTTCATTACTTATCACTCTTTGATCTACTCTATGAGCACGAACTTTGTTTGACAGTTCTCTCTCTTTATCCAATGAAGAGAATTCCACTATTATTTTGTTTTGTTTATTTTTTAGACGGTAAACAGAGTTAATATCATTTTGTGTAACACTTACATCTAGTGATATTGCAATTTTTTTGATCACTTCTGCCGCATCATTCTCTTTATTTTGTACATTGTTTATTTCAATATTTTTACTAATAGCTTGTTGTTCTAATTGATTGATTCGTTTGTCCATTTCGTTTATCATTTTCTCATTATTGCTTGTTTTATCACGAAGGTCACTCACCTGAGTAGTTAAAATTGTATTGTTATTAGTTATTATTACGAGCGCGTTTAGTATCTCTTCTTTCATTTGTGATTGTGTATTATTTACATTTAATGTTAGTTGTTGTATTGATGTTTTTATTTCCTTTACATCTGTTTGAAGGACACATAATTTATTGTTTAGGGTGTTAATTGATTGATATTCTCTAAAACATTTTGCATTATCTTCACTCTGATTGTTATCTACATTAGCACGGGCAATTTCTTTATCGGCTTCACGTTTTTTTCTTATTTGAGCACTGTCTGCACTTGCATCATCACCTTTCACAAATTCCTCTTTTGAGGGAGTAGGTAATTTGTTTTTTCTACAATTATGACATTTCCAATTGCTCTTTTTTTCATTAATCATAGCATCGTAGGTTGATTTGCTTACAGATCATTTTTTTTTTTTTTGAGGGAAAGGTGGGGAAATGCATTACGCATTCAGCGTGGACCGTCATCCATCGTGGTATGTCGGGCTCTCCCGTTTGGGCCTACCGTCTAAAACCCCGCCTCGTCTGTCTGGGGGATGGGTCCACCTCGGAACCGCTTTCGCATTACTTCGAGGTGGCTCCCTCTTTGGTCTGATGACCTCCTTCTCTATTGCCTGCGTCCAGGCCCCTCCAGCCGTTGGCTCAGCCAGATGTTGTTGTTCTGACCTATGTCAAGTTCCGAAGAGTCGTTTACTCTGTCCAGATCTTTCTTTTTTGTCCGGAGCACATGTTCGCTGTATTCTGCTACCGCGTCCCACGCTTCTTCTGCACTTGTAATTCTGTCAATCAGATTTTCAGCTGTAATGGGTCCGACTTGCATCTCCAGTTGTTCGCGTCTGGCTGCCCAGCGTTGGCACGAGAAGAACGTATGTTCGGCGTCGTCGACTACTTGAGTTTCTTCGTACAGACAAAATGGTGTGCTGCATTTTCTCATTTTGTGGAGGTATTTCCTGAAGTACCCGTGTCCAGTCAGCATCTGTGTTAGGTAATAATTTACTTCTCCGTGCTTCCGGTTTATCCATTTACGTATGTTAGGGATAAGTTTGGCCGTCCATCTTCCGTTCCTATCTTCGATCCATCGGGCTTGCCAGGACTCAGTGGTCTCGTGCCTGAAGTCTGGTGGGGGTGGTGTATGCGCTATTGTTCGTCTTGAGGCGAAAACTCTCACGCGCTCTGCTACATGGAGGTCAATTGGAATCATTCCGGCGGAGTACAGCGGATGCAGAAACGGTGCGGTATGCCGATGTTACCCGCAATGCCGCTGTTTTCTGCACTGCGGGTAATGCTTTTGCCCTTCCTCTAGTTTTAAGAGTCCGCGCCCCATATTTCACAGCCGTACAAAAGAATACTGTTGCAAGTCTCCATTAGTAGCTTCCACTTGCATGGGAGCGGTCCTCCAATGTTTGCCATTAGTCTAGCCAGCTGCGATGTAATCTTCGAGGCTTTTGTGGTTGCGTGTTGTATCTGCTGCAAGTATGTCAGCTTCGGATCTAGTCTTATTCCAAGGTAGTTTATGCTTCTCTTCGTAGTTAGCACAACATCATCGAAACGCATATCTACCTCGATCGGGATCTGCCGCCCTGTAAGAAGCAGTAGCTCGGTTTTGTGTGTGGCTAGCTCCAGTCCATGTGAGCCTAGCCAGTTCTTGGTTCGTATCATCACCTGTCGGAGTTTCCTCTGAGCTTCTTCTGTGTTCCTGGCCGTAATTACTGCAGAAATATCATCTGCGTAGCCAATAAGAAAACTATTCTCGGGTATTTCGATTCTAAGGATCTCGTCATAACTCGCATTCCACAGATCGGGTCCTAGAATGGAGCCCTGCGCCGCTCACGATGTGACCGACATCGTCTTTCTTCCTCCACTAGTGTCATATATAAGAACTCTGTCTTTTAGGTAGTTCCTAATAATCTTCATTAGGTATGCTGGTACCGCAAAATTTTCATCAAGAGCTTTCAGAACGTCTGCCCATCTTAGACTATTAAATGCGTTCTTTACGTCGAGAGTGGCGAGAAGATCTATGGGTCTACTGAAGTGGTTTCTCTGTTGGGCGAATTTGACAACATCGGATATTTCCTTCACGGCGTCTATTGTAGCTCTTCCTGGCCGAAATCCATATTGTCTTATGGATAAACCTCCGTTTCTGTGGATGGCGTCCTCTAGTCGGGGTTTTATTAGTCTCTCCAACAATTTTCCTGCAGTGTTCAGCATGCACAGTGGCCTGTAAGACGATGGTGCGTGCGTGTCTCCTTTTCCTTTGCTTATGAGTACTAACTTCTGTTGCTTCCATGTCTTCGGGAAGACGCCTTCCCTCAAGCAGCTTTTATACATCTGTAGGAGTAGTTCTGGTCGCGTGTTTGCCTTCAGAACCTCTGCTGGTATGCCATCGGGCCCGGGAGCTTTTCTGTTTTGAGACTGCGGGCCGCAGCTCTGAGCTCCTCTGTTGTAAATGGAGTTGGTGTTGGTATTTCTTCCGTCTCGCTGGCCTCATCCCTTGATACATGCGTCGGAAAAAGGGTTTTAACTATGTTCTCCATCGTGATTTCATCCATTTCCTGTACAGGGGTTTTCATCCCGAGCTTTTTCATAACCATTTTTTAGCCAAGTCCCCATGGGTCGCTGTTCACATCTTCTCTGAGCTCCTCGAATTGTTTCCTTTTACTGTTTTGTATAGCTTTTCCCAACCTTTTCTTTGCTTCTTTGTAATCGGCTTGTTCCATCTCTGCTGTACCCCTGCGCTTGGCTCTGGTGTAGTTTCGCCGCTGTCTTAAGCAGTTGCGCCTTAGATCGTCTATTTCACTATTCCACCAATACACCGCAGTTTTTTCTGTGTTCCTCTTTATTTTTGGCATCGCTTTGTTACAGCACCTCCGGATAATGTTCATGACTTGGTTGACGGTGTTGACGGAGTCTCCTTCGAGTACCAAGCCTTGCGTTTGGATATCAACTTCTTCCTGAAGAGCAGGTGTATTTAACTTGTTTACATTCCATATGCGAGTGCTGCTATTTGTACTCCTTAGCCGGATGGATGTGTTTGTTTGCAGGGAGTAGGAGATATATTGATGGTCACTGGCTGTATATGCCTCGAGCACTTTCCAGTTCTGGACCCTTCTGGATATTCTTTCCGATACCATTGTTACGTCCGGAATCGTGCCTTCACATTGGGGCCGTCTGAAGGTGGGAACGTTGCCGACGTTTGCTATAGTTAATCCGGTTCTTGCCGCCATTTCTACTATTTTTCTACCCCTAGAGTTCGTGGTCTGCATTCCCCATTCCACCGCTCTAGAGTTGACGTCGCCTGCTACTAGAACGTCTCCCGCTATGTTCCTTAAGACGTCTTCAATACCATCAAGTTTATCTTGGAAGTCATCGATACTGTCACTCGGACTGAGGTAGCAGCTTACGACTGTGACTTTCTCTAATTGTATCCACACGAATCCATTACCTTTGCCAGAATTTTTTGGCTGTAACCCTCCGTTGTTCGGTATCCATATAGCTGCTGTTCCCGTGTCGTCGTCGAACCAGAGGCCGTTACTTTTCTTCCTATACTGTTCGCTGATGATCGCGATGTCTGCTTTATGTTCGAGGATAAGTTGGGGCAGGGGAGCATCTGCCACTTTCCCCCTATGCATATTCAACTGAAGAAATTTCATTTCGTATTTTGTTTTCCTGCTTTGCAGCTTCTTTCCTTCTTCTGTGCATATACATAAAAGCTGCTTTTTGAGAGGCTGCTTTTTAATTATTTAATGTTAACATCGGTTTACATGATGTGTGTTAAGCCAACAATCGTTTTTGGATGAAACTTTAAGGAATTTTCTATAACATTGGATTACCAAAAATTCCTAAATAAGTTTTATCAAATTTCATAAAAGTTTCTTTTGTCTCTGGAATCTACGAGCATCAAATGAATTCCACTATTTCTTAATATATCCTTTTTTATAAAGTTCTACAATATTTCTTACCGTGTTCTTAGCTGGTTTGTTGAAAATCTGCTTTTTTTTAAATATAAAATCGGCATTTGGTATTCCTTAAAAAGTTTAAAAATGACAAAAATTTGCATTTTTGCATCCTAGTATTTTTCAGTTCACATGTGGATGGAAATATACGTACAAATAGCGGTAGAGTTTTCAAGTGACAATTTCCATTCGAAGTGAATGAAACGTTAAACATAATAAACGAAATTAAGTTAAAAATGTTTGGGTGCTTGTAAAGTATTTTTTAAGCTTCCGCGAATACATTTAAAAACTGTTATGGTTTAATTTTTGTGTTTTATTTGATTACATTATATGCCTAAAAATATCGACAAAAACACGTTTTAGGTTCAGATAATTGCATTCACATAAGGTCGCATAATTTTTTTTTTATATTGGCCTTAAGAACTATAGAACTTTGTATCACAATGCGTCAAGTTGCTTGCGGATATAGGGCTTCGTTAAAAAGTTACACGCATTTAAACTTAGAACATATAAAAAAAGTTATAATTTTTTCTAAATCTATCTAACTTCATCAATTTCGAAACTAAATGCTGTGATTTAGAAAATTCCCAATAGTGCAAAGCGCCGATATATTTTCAAAAAGTTTCGTTAATATTACACATTAGACAACGGTAGTTAAAAAAACATTTTTTTGGAACATATTTTTCCAATTCGACAAAATGTCAAAAATAATTTGTTTTTATTATTTTCCGGATTCATATATTACGCTTTTCTTGCACAACACAAATTTATAATTCAATGGTAAATTATGTTTTTAGAAAGAAGCGCAAACAAATATTTTTGCAGAATAATTATTTAGAAGTGCTTCAGCTATTACAAACACTTAAAACTTCAATAAGAAGTGTGTTTTTAGCTTCAGAATGCGATCAAACCTTACCTATGCAAAATAATTATAAGTATAATCCTCTTGCGTTTGGTATTATAAATTTGAAGCAATAATTTTTTTTCTGAGTACTGCACATGAATTTGGCCTATATGTGAAATTTCGTTTAGATATCTTGAATAGGTTGAAATACTGGTTTCAATACGGATTTTTTAAGGATACAAACTCCTTTTTTGTTCCATAGTGTGCGTTTAAGTATCATTTACTTAGAGAAATAAAATATCCTTTGACATTGCTGTTATTCCATACGACACCTCTACTGATTTGCGTGTGCTGTTCCCCCGAAAAAGTATGTTCTTCCCTTTCGCAATCAGAGCTCTCTTCAGATGAGCTATTAGTTTTATTTGATTAAGTTATATTTGATATTATTTGATTAAGATTTGATTAAGGAAGAAGAATGCTGTCACTATAGAAGTCACTGCCACTTTTAGTGTTGTTGTTTCCCAATAAGCTTGGAATCTTTTCATCATCAAATATTTTTGTGTGCTTCCTTTTTGGATAACGTTCGGTAATTATTAGAAACAAATAAATTGCTTATAATACGTTATTATGTGGCTGAGTGAAAGTTATAGCTGCGACATACATATATGACCCAGATTCAGTATTATATGTTTTTTCTGATTTTTAGTTGATGTATTTATTTACATTGATATTAACGTCCTCGTCATTTTTCAGTGGGTTCTGTTTTAGTTGACTGAGAACATTCAATGGGATATATGTGCCCCATCAAGCATTAAAAGGTTTAAGCCACTGTGCGTTATTAAAAAAATTGGGTTACCATCCATGGTAACTAGAACATGAACGACCGATGGACAAGAGGCGTCTTCGATCCAAATTGATGTGTACAGATCATGTGCTACCAAATCGATGAGTTGTCAAGGCGCGTTGTTAGGTTTCAGAAATAAATATTGTGATTTTGTTTTTAAACATGCGCATTAGATATGACACAGTGAGCGACTTTTGGATTTCGAAATGCTACAACCGCTTATTTTGTGACGTTTGGAAAAATGCATATGCCAATAAATTGAGTGGTGGGTTGGTTTCAAACGGTCGGCCATCGAGGTCAAAGTTGAAGGAAAAGGAAAAAAACAAAAATGACCCATAACTGCTGCAGTCACTCTTAAAAGGATAAAATATGAAACCAGTCCCAATTAATTTTTTGTCCCCAACCTTTTAGCTAAACATAACTACCTCCTATCTCTACTCCTTAAGGGCGCTCCCATGCAAAAGTAAAATTATTCATAAAATTGGTGTTCTAACTTCCATATGGGTGCCCCTAGAGCGGTCAAGTATATCACCAATACCAAATTTTGTTATAATTCGAAACTTCTTTCAATACATAGTTACCGTCTATTTTCAAGTGGCTCCCATTAGAGATGGGATCGGGAGTGACTATTCACTCACGCTCACGATAAAAAAATTTCACTCATACACGCTCACGCACGACCTCATATTTTTGGCTCACGTTCACCCTAACTCACGTGAGTGGAAAAAAAGTTAGTCACAATCACGAAAACTCACCAACAAATTTTTATATATTAATGTAAAAACGCGTACGAATGTAGGGTTCTCACGCAGGATTTACACATATGTATGTATGTACATTCATATGTATCATGCGATTTCAAACTTTGTAGTTAAAATTAAATTTGACAATTGAATACAATTAAAAATTCTTAAAGAAAATAAAATTTTTATTTATTTTAAAGTTTTGAAGTGAAATTTAAAATTATGTACATATTTAAACTATTGATTAAAATCATTAATTTTCTTGCTCATAAGCAATCTGTGTAAAATATTAAGATTAAGTTAAGTCAACATTTTTCCCGTGAAGTCTGTTTCACATCTCTTTAGGTATTCTTCCTGGCGTTCAAAAACTCCTTCGCTTGTAGCTGAGTTGCATGGTGCACACAGTATGTATATGTTTTGCCAATTTTCGCGGAATTGGAAGATCTTTAGCTTTTTGCAAAAACTTAAAATTAGTGGTCTTGGTTGTCTGTGTGAACGCGAATGAAAAAACGAAAGAGAATTGCAGATGTTTTTCTTACAAATGTTCGCCAGACTTATACTGCAACTTTTACTCGATCATTCACATCAGAACATTAATACATACCGGCACAACGTTTTATGTCTTCATGAAAAAATTGAAATCCACGTACCTATTAAAAATATGAAAAAAATTCCAAAATCGAAAAAATCACGAAACAATCACGCAAAAAATCTACACATGCTTGAAACAAAAAACTGCTCACGATCATGCATGATCACGCATGATTCACGCTAATCACGTGAGCCGTGCCAATCTCTATTTCCCATACAAATTTTTTTATTTTCATAATTTTTTCTGAAATTGACTTCTGTTGTGAAGTTTAGTAATTTATTAATTTATTTGATCAATTTGTTGTTATAATACAGTAGATATATTTTTCCATTTTCGGCAACGACTTGCCACAAAAATATTTTTTTTTTCCTCGTTAAAGCACAATATACTTTTCTAGTCTTCTAGTAATTTTACGCCACTTTCGGCAGCATCGTTGACAACATGCAACTGACGCAATATTTCCAGTGCATGCTGGAAGTCTTTTGACAATCAGGTGTGAGTAAAAAACTTTGCGGTCTCTGGTGTAACGAAATGGCTAAAATTTTTCGCCATAAACCCTTCGTTTACTTACTTTTGTACAAATGAATATCTTTTCACACTTTCGAAACCGAAAAAATTTGCCTTCTTCTGTGGCTCGATATCACAAGTTAGCTCACTCGCTATCACTGTCCGTTAGCTCTTCCTGGTATTCCTCTTTATCTTTTTCAAATGTAAGAATTGCATCTGCAATTTTTCGCTGGGTATCAAAGGGTACATTTTTGTCAGATATTGCAAATGCAACAGCTTTAACAATAAGATACCTTAGATGGCCACTGAATCTCTTCAGCAACCGCTGCGAAACTGCCTTATCAACAGTGCTGGGAAAACCCCAGGTTTTTTAATAAAAAACCCACCCAGTGAGTTTTTTTGTAGAGTTTTATTGGTTTTTTGGGCTTTATTGGGTTTAAATTAACCTAAGTCTATACATTTATTATATTTTTTCATTGAAATAAACTTTTACATAAGTTTGCATTTTTAGTTTAAAATAATCCCCTTATTCCAGTTGTCAACATCGACTTCACGTCAATACAATACCAAAAAATTGGACCTGACTACTATTGAAAGGCTCATGTTGTTTTCTAGACCTTAGATAACAGAAATAGACTGTCAGTAACACAAAATTGTTCTCGAGTGCGAGTAGACAAGCCCCACTTTTTTGTTTTGGTATTGTATTGACGTGACATCGTTGTTGACAAGTGGAATAAGGGTAAATATAAATATTTAAAATTGTTTTAATTTGGAACGATTTACGTCGGATGAAAATATACATCACTCATTTAAAATTGTATAGAGACAGAAAGAAAATCAGTAATTTCTTTAAATTTTTACGTCATTTTGTGCAGTCGATTTAAACAGCTGAATGCATAACTAATAAAATTTTATTCCGCTCTGTTGCCAAACTCCAAAGTGTTTATTTCTCTTTAATGTTGTTCTTGTTAATAAAAAGTGAAAATTGTATCCTAGTTAATTTGTATATTTTATTAAGAAACCCAACTGGGTGGATTTTTTCAAATAAAATACTCAAAAAAACTCAGTGGGTAGCCAACTCTCGTTATCAATTCTAGCGTAACGTTGGATTGCTTTTAAAAAAGTTTTGATGTAGAGAGTTACAATGAAAATGGTAACATTGATGTTCATTTAATTCAATTTTGCTCAAGTCAAGATATTTACGGAATAAAAACATTTTTACACAGTAAATGCGTTTCGTCATCCACCAAGCATGAATGATAGTACCTGGTTGGCTAAAGTTATGGTTGGGAGTATTTACATCAAGGAACAGAGAAAAAATTTCAAAAAATTCTTTGCAGTCGCCTCTGGGGTGCTATTAGTTTAATTGAGCCACACAAAACGACTTGGTATCAATTTGGACTTGAACCAGTATTTGCGCACCCACTTCATTATCTTTTATGCCAGGACGGTATGGTTTAAGTTTAATATTTTCCCATTTCTCTTTAAAACGCGCAAACATTAGCACTCCTAGTCCAGACATTTTTCCAAATTTGGTTTCAAATACTTCCTTCAGTTGTAATACATAAATATGATGTCTGCCTGGCAGATACAGAAGATCTCGTTGTAGTAATTGCTCCTGCAGTAAAGATGCTCCATGAAATTTACCAGTGTTCGTTGACGTGGTGTCGAAAGAAATAGCTTGAACGCGGTCAAGGATTTTCCACTAAAGCAAAAGCCCGTAAATGGCTTCCTCAATACGCTTACCTTTTCCTTTAATTGATGGTATCTTTAGCACACCCAAAAGCTGCTCGTTACCATCATATGTGGCGACTACTGGAAGTCGATTAACTTTTTTTTCCACCGCCTTGAAAGTCCACCAACATTTTTCCATTTCAGTGCACATTGAAAAATTTAGTCTCAGCTATATATGAAAATGCATACCTTCGGACTTTCCTTAAAAAATTCAGTGGTCTGGGTTAAGTTAAAAAGCTCGACCCGTAGCAATTAATATACGAACTGCTGCAACGTCAGATGTCTTACATCTGTCGAAAACAGCTACTAGATCCGAAGAAATGCATTCGATATAGCCCCTTGTTCCCCTCGGTAGTTTCTTACGCAAAAGCGCTCCGTCATTGAAAACGTCGTGCTCAGTGCCTGATTCACTCGATTCGGTCGATAAAAAATTAGTTACTTAAGTTATATAGAATATTGTTTATGTATGTAATAACAATAATAATAGTTACTTGCTTTTGCAAATACGTTTAGCTTACGCGTTTTCCCCGCTCTTCTTCTTGCTTGTTTCGTGCCAATCGCTTTTTGTTTTGTACGGGTAGAAATTTGTCAACACCGACCATTTTTTTTTGGTTTTTTTTTTTTTTTAAAAGAGAAGTAACACTCAGGCAATAGTATGCCTACCAACCCGTAGGTGTGTTACCTTCTTTGGGAAAGGGATAGTGAGAGAGGACAGATGGTGAAAGAGAGAGAAAGCTTAATTTTTACAACTCTGATATTGCGCGTTGTGTTAGTTTTTAGATCAGTGTTGCAGCGCCTCTGATGTCAAGTAGGCGCATTAAATGTGTTTTAAGCTGTTGTAGCCATTTTATTAATTATTTTACTTCGGCGGCGATTTTGCTACAATACCGACGAAGGAGGGCGCTGTGATGTCCGCTAGCATACACCAGTATCAATTGCTACCAGTACTGTTCAGTGACCAGTGATATGCCTTCATCACTTAAACACTCCGACAATAACAAATACAATGGCATACTAATGCACATCTGAAAAATGCTGGGTGTTATGGGTTGTCTGAAGCTGGGCTCGAACTCACGTTCTTAGACATTATTTGCTTTGCAGTCAACGCGCTAACTAACTACTTCAGCCAACAGCACCCTCTGTTGTAGCATTTCGAAATATTGTTGCTAAGAATCTCTATATATCACTATGTCATTGCGAAATTGCATACGATATCTAGCAATTTTATAGCTTTATTTATCAAGTTTTATTAAAAAATATCTACATTGGCATTGAAACTTTCTAGGTTCCACTAAAAACTTTAATTACAGCCGAATTTTCAAGAAAACGACTATTTAATGCAACAGAAAATAGAGCAATAGAATGAAACTAGAAACTAGAAAACAACGAATTTTTCATGTTTTGTTGTGGTTTTGTATTCTTATTCATTTCTGGCTCAATAAAAAAATGTAGAAAAATATTAATTTAAGCAATATAAATGCAAATGGTAATATAACATTAAAAATAAAATAAGAATTATTCATGATACATATATAGAAGAAGTAAATTGCAATACAATTCATCATTTCTTACTTGCAAAATGCTTAATTTTGTTTTGTTTATTTTCCCTCATTCTTACATTATATTGCTATCTCTTTTTAACAGCAACTAGAGGCACAAAAAAGGTGCTTATACAACATGCACGTACATAAATAAGAACAATAAATGTATGCATTAAATAAAATATGTATGTATGTATAATACATTACATTTAACTATGCTACTATACAAACGTATGTATATATGTATGTATCCATGCATAAACATCTTTTGATTTTGGAAATTTTAATGCATACAAGCAAATGTTCTGTGCATTGTTTTGTTTGGGCCACAATACGTGGAAAATGCGTTGCAACTGTTATAGACTCATTATTCCGTGCTTATAAAGCTGAACATCATATGTCATACAAATAAAAGCTCGCAAACAGTTCATACTTGTGTGTGTTTAAATAAATACACCTGTACCTAGGGTTGCCAGAAGGGCCTGATTTGGCCTGATTGTCAAGTTTTTTAATGCGCGTCAAGTGTCAAGTGAAAAAGTGATTTGTCAAGCTTTTTTGTAAGTTATTTTTTTTTCTCAAATTTATTCTAGCTATGTAATAATACTTAAAAAAAGTATGTGTATATTTCTAAAAAACAAATCTAAAGCCCATATTTTTATTTTTTTTCTGCAATTATAGTTTAAAAAATAACTATAACTTTCTGTACAATTATTATAAAAGTGCCAACACTGATATTTACCCTATTACTCAACACTAGTAAATTGACAACATTGAACCAGAGAAGCAAGTCGTGGACTTTTCGTCGGCGGCGGCGGCGATTCGGCTTGAGCAGGGGTTTTACCGGCGCGCCATCCTTCTATCAGCTTAGCCGACTTGATATACCCATGGTGGAATAATACAGGCGGTTTTTCATTGTTTTTTTTTAATAAAACTTATGTGTTTGAAGAATTGTCAAGTTATTTATGAAAATTATTATTTATTTATTTATTATAGACTAGCTAAAAACTCTCAGCAAAATTGTTTTTACGAGTAAAAGTTGAAATTCAATTCGTATTTTCCCAATAATAATTATCCAGAAGTTCTTCTTTAAAAACTAAAAATCTCTTTTATATATTTAGTATGAGTGTTTTTATTTGTCAAGTTTTTTTTCAAAATCAAGTTTTTTTCTGGTCAATGTCAAGCTTTTTGACAAATTAGATCTGGCAAGCCTACCTGTACCTCGATTAGCACGACAGACAAGGCATGTAAAAATTTTTATTTTTCTACTATGAAATCTGTGGTCATTAAACCACATAAGTTGATTTAAACCTAGAAAGTCATACTTCGTCGAATCGACGACGCATGTTTACATTTTGTGTTTTTTTATGTATTTGTGTTGTTTTTAAGCTGATTTTTCGTACAGCGGCAGTCCTTGTATGTGCATGTAAGCTCCCTACGAGTTTGGTAAGTTTGTTATTCTTTTTGTTTTTGCGTCGTCGAAATTACGAAGTATGAACTTTGTGTAACTTTTATAACTTTAACTGTAAGTTTTTAGCGTTTATGTATTTCTTATTGCGTGGCAAAGATAACCACAAGTGGTCAACCAGAAAAGCAACATTTCACCGTTATGGACTTAACATCGCGCACCAAGTAAGAGGACCAACACGACAATGTAAGAACATCACTGACAATTACGACAATGCATTAACGCTTCTTTCTTATAAGACAAAGCCAAATAAAATGGTATATTTACTTTCATCGTGTAATGAAGAAGGAGCAGTAAATCAAGTATGTATCTAATAAACCATATATGATAGAATTTTACAACAAAACAAAAGGTGAAGTGGATACGTTTAATCAAATGTCTAGTACAATGAGCTGCTCTAGAAAAACGAACAGATGGCCAATGTGCAAATTTTACATTAAACATGGCTTTTATAAATGGTTATGTTATTTATACACACAACGCTTTCGCAGCAAAACAAAAGCCTCTCAATCGCGCTGAGTTTATGAAAAAGCCAAATTGTTCACTAAAACAAAGGCAGATAGCTGATAAACTTGAGATACCAAGTATGAGAACATCCATTCGAGATAGTATCGCAAATATATTGCCAAATGTCACGGAAAGCAACGACGGTGTTTCTCAGGAATTCATAAACAAGAGGCGGAAGATATGTGCATTTTGTCCTTCGTTTAAACGACGAATGACGAAATCAGTGTGCTCAAAATGTAAAAAAGCCTATGTATATCGGGAGCACAAAATAGAACTTTGTGCCTCTTGCACAAAATGAATGCTGAGAAGTACTGAAAACCTGTTCTTTATTTTATTCAATATGTTAATTTTAAGATGCAAACAAATTTAATGAAGTATATATTTTTTCTAACCTTTTTTATGTTTTGAAAAACAAACCAACTGAATTAGTGCTGTGAAACCTTCTTTAATGATTAAATAATATATAAAAAAACTTTTTATTTGTTTTATTTCATTAATATACACAAAAAATAATTGAACAGCGAAGTTTAAATTTTTTTTGTACGTATGTACATATGTATGTAGGTCATTTTTAATATCACCGTCATCGATTCGACGAAGTATGACCTTTACGCCACAAAAATAAGTATGACTTTCTAGGTTTAAGAAAGAGTTGGTTTGTTTACATATGCTACCACATTCTAGTAGTATTATTTCTGTAATAGTGCTTATTCAAAACACTTTAATAAAAACATATCAACTTAAATTTTAATGAATTCGCATTACATTTACAATAAGCGCTTAAAAATGCAGTTAAGAAATATAATTTCATAAAATTTTATTTAATTTAAAATGTCTACAGTAGAGATAGTATGTTATTTTTAAAATTTTTTCTGTTCAATATTTCGAACACCTTCGGTGTTTTTCTTCAGCAACTAAAAAACTATTTTGATAAATAAACGTCCACTTTTTTGAGGGTGTTACGTTTACTAAAAAAAACGTATGTACACTCAAAATATTCTGTACGTAAAATTAACTTAAATTGTAATTTAAAACAAATGAAAGATCACTTAAAAACCGGTCTACTCATCTTTCATTTAAATTGAACCAAAAGTTCATTTAATTTTTAATGTTAAAAAATTAATTGACTTAAGCCCATATAAAAATATTTTTCCTTTGTTTGTGTAGGAGAGGAAAACTCAAACAAGTCAAATAAAGCAAGCAAAGAAAAAAAACAGCACTTGAAAACAACGGACAATATTGAATGTAACCGAAAATCCGTATAAATATGTCCTTAGTTTTTTGAATGAATGTTAGAATCAGTAAAAAATAAAATTGCTTACAATTTTAAATGTTTATTCTTTTAAAAATGACTGAACGGGTTACTTCTTGAATAACGTAAAGTCCGTTACTGTAATAATATTGTGAGTGTATTACTAAAAAAGCTTTTGTTTATGTTTTGTTGCTATATGTCTATACGCATGCCCGCAATTTACGGTGTTTGTAGTTCATAGGTACGTCTGGGGTAGTGCTTATTATATGCATTATAATTATGTTCTTGTTGTAATATCTTTGTATTATTTACTTATGTCTGGAGAATGACCACTCGATTGATTTTTGTAATTTGATTTGTGTGCAGCCAATCTTGTTCTAAGTTTTGTTTTTGTTGTACCTATGTTCGTATACCACAAGGTATTTTGTATATCACATTATATGTACATTATATGTCAAATTTTTAGTAAATAGTGAAGATTCTGAATCCGCAGAAATTAAAAATCTATTAACTTTTGACATATCAGATTATTTTAAAGAAAATTGTTAATATTAATTATTGCACTTTTAAATAATTCTTATACAATATATTATAAAAAAAATAAAAGTTTTTACCAAAAGCTATTTTAATTTTTCTCAACAAGAAGAAATTAGTTGAAAAAAAGAAAATGTACAGCATGCCTCTTTTGTACGAGATACCTCTATTGTGACCGTTTTATTTAGTATTTTAAATCATAAATATACATGTGCTACATACCAATGGAGCGGTAAAGAACTGTAGTTTTCTATTTTGGATGAGTTTAGATCATTTTCAAAAACAAGTAATGCATTTGATTGAAAAATCTAAAAGAATTAGTCATTCGTATATTCACATATTTTTTTTATTTAAAAATTCATAAGAAATATTCCATTTAATATATCGTTGAAATTCTTTTATATACTGCTACATTTTTTAATATAAAGAAAAGAAATAAACATTTTCGTGCAGGTATATTAAATGATTCTGAAAATTTTACTGTTTTTAGTAACAATTTAAAGTCACATTAATTGTATTAAATATATATTATATAATTTATAAACAAAAATTAAAAACTCGGTGAGCGTTATTTTTTTTAAGCGATTAACTTAAATTTCGTAAAAAAAAATCTCAATATATGTCCAATGCTGGATATACCGTGCATGCTTTAATCGACTTAAAATTTCAACTGCAGTATTTTTTGAAGTCTAATCTTTAGAAATATTGAAAAAGAAAACTTTTGGTTTTAAAAAAGTTTTGAGAAAAACGTCAAACAATCAAGCTCTATTTGTCAAAATTTTTCCATCTTATTTCAAAAACTTGACTTTAATTTTTTTCACGACTACTTGAATTGAGATCAATTCAAAATTTTTCCTGCATATTATCAAGAATTGTGTTGAAAATATATATTTTCTTTTTAATTCTGTCTATGCTATTACCGGACATATTCACGAAATTGCGAGCTAAGTTAAAGACAAAAACCAAAATTTAAAAATCGAAATCCAAATATCTTTGAAAATGTTAAAGAAATTTTTTTTAAATAAAATGTATTTTCTTTGTCTATTAATAAGCTTTATCAAAAGCACAAACTTGTTAAAATTAAATATTATTTGTAAAAGCTATGAGGCCAATAAAGTTTTACATGCCCGAGGTAGTTAACTTTGACACCCTGTGGCGGACCGTATGTTCGTACAGGGTGGGTCTCTTCTATGATTCTTACATACATCGTTTTGCAATAGGATCGCAAGTTTCTTTCCTTTTTATACCCTTCACCAAAAAATTTGGAAAGGGGATATATAGGTTTGTCATTCCGTATGTAATTTCTTCATTATTCATTTAAGACCCCATAAAGTATATATATTCTGGATCCTTATAGTTAGAAAATTCGAATGAGCGATGTCCGTCTGTCCGTCTGCTACATTTTGGTGTAGTTAGAATTAAGGCCAAAACACAACATAGAGAAATAAATTTTATACCATTCTCTTGGAATTTTTCATAAATTTGAAATGAGATATAACCAAAAGACTTTTTTTGTTATATTTCCTATTCTGTTATTTTTTATGGCCCCAACTGTCCTACGGTCAATTTTATGAAGCAGATCTCTTGTATGGAGTTATACGAAGGTTTAGACTGAAAATAATTGAAGTCGGTCCATTAACGACTAAAATATGAGCAAAAAAATGGCATTCGAAATAATTTTACTTTTAAAAATTTTTGGAAAAAGTTGCGTGGGGATTCAATCCAACAACCTACTGGTTGGTAGTCACGACCGCTTCTTGTACACCACAGAGCAGTTGTATTTTTCAAAGTAGTTTACGCGTTTAAGTATGTAATATATCTTATTTATTATAAAATACTAAAATTTCAAATTCTTGATGGAAATTGGTGTGGTTATTGTAAATCTTCCCTTTTTGTCACACAGATATCACATCCATACATACTGAAATGCGTTCATGGGCACATGTACACATTGTCTGTATACAAGTATATATTTAAACAATCGAAAAGCAATGATTTGTTGTTTTGTTTTTGTTTGTTTCTTTAAACTTATTTTTGTGCGTTTATTAGTATAATATTATGCATGCGTATTACAGTATTTTTTATCGCTTACATTTTCTTTTCGTATATAAATAACCATAATTATTTTTTATATTATTTATATTAAAGAAATGTAATGGGTCGTCAAGACACTATGTACGAGTAAATATACAAAATCCATGAAATTGAATTTTAGTTTTGCTTTGAAAATCTATTAATTTTCCATTTTGTGATTTCAGAGGAAAGGCAAAATTGATGCTTTATACTTGTGTAATTTTAATTATTTTCTATATTAACGTGCAGATTTTAGTTAATTTTATTACTTTTACTTTTTATTTGAAAAAGTTTGTTCCACAATTTATTTAAAAAACCAGGCACACTCTCATTTATAATATATTTTTTTTTTAATTTTTGCGTTTTTTTTTCAATTTTATGAGCGATAAAAGGTTTATTTTTCAAAAATATCCAATATGTTATCAGATAGGATTTTGTACAGTGATAAAATAATTATATAATGAATTCAGTAAGTTGTCGACGTTTTTATTTGATGTAATATAATAATCATACCAAAAATAAAAATAACTTGACGGTGTAAGAAAAAATTTTATATTATAAAATATAACAACATATTTTAATTCACTATTGTAATTTAATTTTTTCTTTGAAACTCGTATGATGTACGTATGTATGTAAACTAGTGGTATTCTGATAGTTGTCTTTTTAAAATTTTGTTAACTTTTCCATTTGCTTATCTGTATTGCGGTTGGACCAGACGATAAAGGTTTTGGTTCAATATAACCTGTATATTTTTGATATAGAAACGCAATGGAATTTTAACCACAATTGATTTAAAAAATAAGAATTCGGTAATTCATATTCAGTCTGCTAAGAAAACAGATGGATTTAATTAAAAACATTTTTTATTTAAATCTTCTGCGTTTACGGTGTAAGACAGAGAAATAAATATGAAATATTACGATAAAATCGCAAACAGAAGGCATTTTGCTCTCAAATCCAACCCATAATTCGGCGTATTTTCGTAATATTTTACCATGCCTCCAATTCCGTAGTGCGTGCTATCGACAATGCGATATTTCGCAAAACTATGATTTCTTAGGTGTTTTCAATGAATGTAAGACCAGTTAATTTTTAGGTGTTTTTGATGAATGTAAGACCAGTTAATTTTATATGAATATGAAGAAATCAATATTTTATCTCCTAAGATCCTTACTTAAGAACTTATCATTTTGTATATGTTGAATTGGGGAAAATACGAAAATATGCAAAAAATAAAATTCAAATATCTATGCATATACTATACTTTAGACGCGGTACAGCTCGCGAACTATTATTGCTACGCTTTACAAATTGTTTTGGAAATTTTCCCCAAACATTCCGATCTAAAAATCCAAAGTTCATATGTATGTATACGATAGGAACTGATTGTTTGAAAAATATTTATGAATTGCGAACTATTCTTAGAATACATTTTAATTAAGCCCACATTATTAATGCAATCTAGAAGCTAAATATAAATTTGTGGAAAGTAGGCATTTGCAATACTTTTATAAAAAAATGCATTTTAAATTTTTGTTCCAAATACAAAATAGTTTTCATTCAATAAAAGTTTAATTTTCAAAATGGAAATGATTATTTTGTAAGTTTTTTTACTCTATAATTTTGATGTTTTTAAGCAATATTGAATCATACAATTTTTCTGATGTTCGCAAATTTTTAAGAATTTTTGTCCTTTAAAGAGATTTTTTCAAGACTTTAGGCTGCCGATTGCCAATTATATGATTTTTTTATAATAAATTTTGGGAATAATTTCCAATATTGCAGTTTCAATTTTTAGAATATGCGCTATTTTCGCGGGGTTTTCAATTTTTTAGTTTCTTTGCTAATTACATTTTGAAGCTTGATATCAAATTAAATTCTTACATCAAACTTTGTTTTTATTTTATAGAAAAGGCAATTAGTTGAAGTGCTTTTGAAGATTAATTCACTGATGTTACAGAATGAAAGAAACATTTCTTATCAAATTCTAACTGAGAAGAGATTTTTCTGGCCCATTGCTTGACTGAAGGTTCAACTAATGACGCGCGTACGACAGTCGAAAGAGGGCCTGTAACAGTTGTGGTCCGCTGCGAAATTTTGCATTAAATATTTTTATTAAACTTTTTATTTAAAAAAAAATGAAGGCAACTATGAAAATATAAATTATCAGTTTGAAGACTAATGGCAAAAATAAAAAAATTTAATGTTAAAATTGTAGTCCCGATATTTTAGGAACTGCAAATTTATAGTCAGTATACTCTTATGTGTTTGGAAAATTATTTCTTACATTTCCTTCTAAGTTATTTAGTAAATAATATAGAAATTAATCGCAGCGTTGGTTGGTTCAAAATTTATGTTAGTTTTGTAAAAATGCGAATCATAGCTTTAGAATCTATAATATTAATAGGCAAACACGTTTTTTTAGATCCCTTTTACGGCCGTGTTACTGAACCGATTTTGGAAAGATTTAATTGCTTTTAAACGTGGTTTTAAAAAGCTGTGCGCAATCTTAATTTTATTTAAATCGGTTCGATATTTAGGGAGCTAAAAGCATTTAAAGTTGCTACTAACACATGCACACTTATTACACATGCAATCGCTTTTGTATAGAAATGAGACAATTTTAAGTTGTTTATTAAGAATGTTTCTTTTGTTTTTTTATTTTATCGTATGTATGTAAATGTTTAACATTAATTTCTAGAATGCGGTCGATTGAGTTGACCGCTGGATACACTAGTTATATATAATGACTAAGAACATGTGTTCGAGCCCAGTTTAAGGAAAGTTATAAGATCCAGTATTTTTCAGATGTGCATTACTGTGCCATTTTATTTGTTGTAGTTGAACTGTTTAAGTGACGAAGGCATAGCACTAGCAGACCGGCATTAATTCACAGTAATGTATGTAGGTGTACATCACAGCGCCCTCTTTCGTTGGTGTTGTAGCAATCTCTATAAAATGAAATATTTTTAAAATATTTGTTTGGGAAATATAAAGAAATGGTAAATATGCATTCTTTAAAAATAATAGTGACATTTAACAAATAAAAAATCAAGTATTCAAGGTATATCAATGATCCCTGATCGCTCCACTATATAGCCAAAAATAACAATTTGAGCAAGTATGATTTAAATTTTGTGTACATTAAAGACCGTATTTTGATTAATATTTTAAAACAAGGACAACTTGAATTTTATAGTTATATCTGGCTGCCTTTATCCATAATACCGTACCAGTGATTTTGTTAAAAACAAGTTTATAAAGGCTCTATACAATATAACATACCTTTACGATTGCTCAACTTTTTAGTTAAAAAATAAAAATAATTTAGTAACCTATATCATCACGAAGAAGATTTCAGTTGTACTGCTGACTGGTAGCCCCGGGAAAGGCCCAAGTGATGTTATTGGCTAGTGGATGTGCTAGTTTACAACGTCCTTTATAAAATCCAGTATCCATTCCTCGTCAACATGTTTATAAAATATTCCTAAGTTAGCAATATCAAAACTTGTTGTTCCTCATTTTGATCTCAGTACTTTATATTTTCTTAACGGATAACACAGTATACATTGGGCTTATTTCTTTAAATATTTGCTCGATCTGAATCAATTTACATGTGGCATTGTTTTGTTTCAAATATAAATATAATATTAAATTGCATCCATTAATTTATTGCATTTTTCTAAAAGAGATCAAAAGAAAAATAAATGTTCGGACAGAAAATATGAAAACAGTTTTAAGCAGATCAAAAGTCTAGAAAAATAATAAAAGGTCTAGAAAAAAAATAATCTACTTGAAATAAATTAAAATGTATTTTTAGATTTACTGTAGGAATTTTGAATAAAATTTTTGCTTTGATACCAAAAACGTAGATTTTTTTAGTATTTTAAATTTTTTGTTCGCACTTTTTCCAAAATTAATAAAGAACTTAATAATCAACCAATTGTTTTTGTTTCTTACTTTACCATTACTACCTAGGCTGACTTTTTTCAACTCTAGACGTAGTTAGTTGTAAAAGGTTTGTAGAAAATGTAAAAATAACAACTGCTATACATTTGTATAGCGTGATGTCAAACAAAATTTTTTGGGATCGGATGCTTGTCAAGTTAATAATTGGTGCTTTTTATTGGAATTGCTAAAATTTTAGTATTTTAAATTTTTATTCGTACTTTTTCCCAAAATTAATATTTTACTCATTAGATTTTTTACATTTTTATTTATTTATTTTTTATATATTAATTTATTTATTTACTTATTAATTTATATATTTATGTATTTTTTTGCTTATTTAGTTTCTTTTTTTTTATTTATTAATTTTTCTTGCTTATTTTTTTATTTAGCATAATGAACGCCATTCGTAGTTTAATAATTTGAAAGTATTTATTTTAAAAACTGATTATAATAAGTTTTATATAATACAAATACAAGAAAACATCTCATTAAGTGGCATTTGTCAGTTAGGTTGATATTCATAGCATTAGAGAATGCAAGACATCCCTATTTAAATACTACGAAATAGTTATTTATAAATATTTATGTTCTATAATATTTATATGTACTTATGTATAGTGAGCACGAACAAGATTGAAAGATGAATTTTTCTGTTAAATAGTGTAACAAGCACAATAGTTCTTAACAATGAGCTATTTATGTATATTTTTATAATATGACATATTCCTGTATATTTTAGGTTCATGCAGTAAAACTAATGCTTGAGCATGCTGTCAAAAATTTTTAAGATTTTATTTTTGTATTTCAAGAATTGTAGCTTTGACAGATATTTTGCTATACCATTATGAGACGTTTTCAGTAGTTATTGAGTGATTTTCAGTCGTATTTCTTTGTGCTTCGTTCCACATAAAGTAAGAAATTTCGTTGTAATTGGAATGAAAATTACACATAACTAAGGTATATTTTCTTTTGACACGGAATTAAAAAAATATTTTGGAGGTTTATGAAATTAGCTTTATTAATTTTATGAAATTTTATCAGACATGTGTTCGTCGACACGGCCGGCTCACAGTGGGGCCTTTTGAGTTCTTTCGTTGCAAAAATCATAAGTTTTAAAGTAATAAAGATATTTAAAAATTTTAAAAAGTATTTGAAAGAAGACTCCTTAGATTTCTATATACATGATATGAACAGTCATAGGTTAGCCGCGGCACTGTGCACAGTGTCGGCTTTTCACTGTTTTCATTACGAATATCATAACTTTTAAAGTAATAAAGATATTTTAAAAATGTACGAGTATAAAGCATGTAAAAGACAACCCACTCGGCTTAAGAATAAGTAACATGCATGGCCATAGGTCCACAGGAGTACTATGCACAGTGGTTTTTTCGTTGCAAAAATCATAATTTTTAAAGTTATCAAGATATTTTTAAAGGTTAAAAATCACTTGAATTTTAAATCCTTTAACTTCAAAATAAGTGCTCCTGCATTATGATAGGCACTGGGCACGGTGACACCTTTTGACCATTTTCTTCGCAAAAATCATATCTTTTGAAATAATGATATTTTTAATATTTAAAAAGCATTTAAAACACAACTTCTTGTGCTTCAAATAATATTCTCATAAGGAAATAACACTAATATAAGATGTTAGACTAATATTATATTTTTTGTTTACACTACAGATACACATTTGTGAATTATTTTTAATATTAATGCTATATATAATATTATTAAATTATTTAGTATAAAGATTTAAAAAACTTTTGTTTGTTGAGGGTTTTTAGCTAGTCTATATACATGCATTTCATTGGTGCTAAAATAAATAAAATAGATTCATATCGAATATAATAATTTGTTTGTTGCGATTTTTGAATAAGTTACAAAGCCAACTATGCTTATACTATTGTAATTTTTATAACTCTCATTGAGTTTTTAAAAGTTTTTGTATAAGTAGAGAGGTTTGAAACATTTAAAAATTAGGTTTAAGGTCTACTGATGATTTGGCTTTAGCACCAATGAAATGCATGTATATAGACTAGCTAAAAACCCTCAACAAACACAATTTTTTTAAATCTTTGAAAAAAGATATCGAGGCAATCTCGATTAATATAAATTTAATTATTTAGTATTTTTTTTCAAACTAGTATAATTTTTTAGTTTTCTATAAAATAGTCATTAATATTGTTAGCCATATCCAATAGACTTAACATATCGGAGCAATAATTATGTTCTTCCAAATCCTTTGGAGGTCTAACATGTGTCCGTGTTAAAATTAGTGGTTCTGAAGAGGTCGCCAACATATTGAAAAGGTCCTCATTCTGTCTAATCCGTGAAATTTCGCAAGTATTCGTGTATCTAAAGTGTTTGTAGTCTTTATTTGTGCATTCCTGGGCTTCTTCTGATAACTCTCCAATTGGTAAGCATTGATATTCAATTAAATTTTTACCATGAGCCAAAATCTTATGGACCGTAGGAGTAAGTTTCTTCTCATGGACATTTGAGCCAAAAGTTGGACAGTTTTTGATGCATAATCATGAAACTTTGATCAATTTACCATTTCTCTAGAGTTTATAACATTTAGGATAACTGCCAACCTTTTATAATATGATTGTCGAACCCAGTAATTTGGGCTGTTACCTTATCATTTTCAATGCTCTAGACATATTACCATCGTTAGTATTACCATACCCCTGCTTTGGGCAGTCTATTGTCAGTCCAAGCTTCTTAAGAAATTAATTGTATATAATTTTTTTTCGAGCAGATAGTTTTTCTTTTGGTGTTGCGTTCTTATCCAAACATTCTCCTCCTCGCGGAATTGTTTACGCTAGTTTTAAAATAAACTCCATGCCCTTAATTCTGGCATGTAACGGAGAAATTCCATATTCATAGCTTTGCTCATCACTTTAATCATCAAAATTTTGAGTCTTTCTGCGACTTTTTGCAAATCGCACACTTCAAAGTTGACGAGTTATCTGTTATTACATTTAAGACTTTGCCATCAATCATTGTAAGACAAAACTCATAATCAATGAAAACAGTTTTCCATTCTTCATTTCAAGAACAGAAGGCCTTAGTTCAGAAATTTGCCTTTTTATATCGTTTACTGTAGATTTCATTATTTCTGAAGACTCTTTTGAATATTTAAAAAATATCGGACGGCAAAAATGAACTGATGATGGGCGAGGATTTTTCCAATGCTCAGAGATTTCACTTCTCAGTCGTAAAGGTACTACAGAAGCCATAAACATATTTGCATCTGTAATAGTTGTGTCATTTGTCAATATTGTTTGTTTGTAAGCACTTTGACCGGATGATCCATCACATCCCCACTTATTTGTCAATGTAAGCATATCTGGAAGTAAAACTGCTTCCTTTTCAGGAAAACTTTGAATAAGGCGTTTGGCTGTATGATCCATTAAGCCTTGCAGGTTAACCTCTACCGATACTTCAGTAACCTTTACATTAGATGGTACTGCTTCTTTTTTGGCAGATGTAACCTTTTTGTATCCAGGAAGAATATTCACATTGTGATTCTTTAAAGAACTTCGTAAAATAGAATATTTTTCCTCTGACAAACCAAGTCTATAAATAACGCTAAGGCTTCTTCTATGCTATTCTTTGTGGGTAAAGAATTTGGAGGATCGATCTTTGCATGCAAGCGCCACAGCTTTTGTAATGTCATACCTTGATTTATTTTTATTTGATTTTGGAATGAATTTCCGTCATCCCACGTCAAATTTGGTTGATAAACAGACCGGTTTCGGCTATGTGCCATCTTCAGTGTTCTCTCAGTAACTAATCGTTTTTTGTGTTGTCCCTTATCTTTTGTATAGTTTCCTTGTGTACCCAACCTCTTTTCCTCTCTTTCTCTCTTGTTCGTGTCTGCATCTCTCTCGTTCGTATATATTCGTGTGTGGCTCTCTCTCGTTCGTATATATTCCTGTGTGCTCTATATCTACCTGCTTCTTGTTCGTTTAATTTTTCTCTTGTTCGTCTCTTGTGTTTACCGTTACAGTTTATTATTTGAGTGATCATTTGTTAGGTGTTTTATCTTTGTGTAGGTAGTAGTCTGTGATTGTACGTTTTTGGGTTTCTTTTTGGTTTTGTTCGTTTGTTGTGTTGTCTGGTTTTCTTGGGTTATTGTTTTCTTTTGTGTAAAAATGTTTTAGCGGTTCAAATATTATGTCTGACGCAGTGTTTATTTGTTCGTTTATAATTCTTCCGTCAAACGTTTTTTGTTTGTATATTTCCATGTTTTCTAATACGTTCAGTCGCCGTCCTTTGTGCTGTAAATGCAGTAATTCAACTGTTTGTCTGATGTGTCTTGGTGTACATTTGTTGTTGAATATGTGGTTCGCGAAATTTGATTCTGGCGTTGCTCCTGGTTGTTTCAGTTTCTTGTTGTAGTCTCTTATGTGCTCCCGAAATCTTGTTTTTATTTTCCGTCCTGTTTGTCCGATGTAGCTATGTTTGCATGAGCAAGTCAATTTGTAAACTCCTTGCTTATCAAGGGGGTCCGTTTCGTTTGTGCTATTTCGTAGTATTCTACCCAAATTGTTTTTTGTTCGGAATGCTGTGTTAATATTGTGTTTTCTAAAATTTTTATCTTTTACATACTTAAGACATAATGCTTCTGAAAGATGCCATTTAGATATATCTTTTGTGGCATTTTGAAGTTTACGTTTTCGTACTCCGAACACTCGTTTATGGTTTTTGCTGGTCTTTCTCTTCTGCTGTCAGAAGATGTATGCGGTTCTTGGTTGTTTTCAAAAGTTGTTACTCCATTTAGCCAGTCTGAGCCCTTTTCCATAAAGGTTTTTGACGTACGCTTTGTGGCAAGCCATTTTTTTTTATTAATTTTCAAGTAAACGAAGTTAATTTTAATTAAAACATTCTTTTCGTGGTATCCTGGTAAATTGTGTAATTTTTCCACAATAGTCAACTTAAATACATTTTCATTAAGTGAGTTTCTGAATAACTCGAACAATTCCGAATTTTGAAATGACATTATCGCACTTTAAAGCAAAATTGTATGAGTTCTGGTACTGATCACTACTTTTACAAAGTAAAAAGTTAACGGGCTGCATTACACAATTGCGGTTTAATTTATACCCAGAAATAAAAAAAGGTTCAAACTACCAGATTTGTGAAATAGAAATCCAGGCCTCAATTAACTAAATTATACAACTGCAGTTTTTTTACTCATTCAAAAAAAGTTTTAAAAGTATCGCATATAAAAGAAAATTCAAGAAAAATGCAAGGGAAAGTCATTCTGTAAATTCCGTATTAACGAGAACCAATAAAAATATGCAACAAGTAAGTACTGCATTGAAAACAATTTTGGAGAGCTTTTTTATTATTTATATCTTTTTCACATTTTGAATACATCTTTGTTACATACTTTAAAAATGGGGAAAATTGTTCTCGTTTTCGCCATGAGATTGTAACAGCTTTCTTTATATTTCGAGAAAACCTGTAATTTTTTGTGGTTAAATTTAGTTAAATTATTTAAAGTATTATGTAGCAAATATGCTCAGAAAATATAAGCGGGACCATTTTTAGATATGCCCTATTTTATTTGTAAAAATGACCTAAATATAGGGTGTCTGAAAAACGGCAACTGCCAAAAAAGTAGGGCATCTGTTGAACATTTCGTTACTTTTTTTAATAAAAAATTAACATACCTTTAAAACAATACAAAAAAAGTAATGATCAAACGGCAATTTTGCTGACACTTCAATTCTAAAGTTTTTTTTAATATCAGTTTTTTTTTGGCTTTCTAAAAAATGTCGACTTGAAGGAGCTCAACCAGCTACAATTTTTATCTAATTAAGAAAAACGTTTTTGAGTTGGGATCAGTAAGAAGCTCTTTATACGATGTGTTCATTCGTTTTACAAAATTTTGTCATCAAATTTTGGGAAAAGGCGCCACAGTGCGACTTCTTGATGTAATCTAAATTTAATATTTTGGCGCTCTTCGCAGTAAATTGGGCACTGTATTTCGACATTAACGTATCAAATGTTTTGGTCCAAGTATACATACAACTGAAGCATATACATATGTACATATTTTTAATAATTGAATTCATCTATTAACATTTTTTTATTCTTCAAAGCACTTGTAACATAATTACACACACAGTACAACATTTTTCAGGTCATTGACGTGAAAGTAGACCCCAAAATAAGAACTTCCGCATCATTCGTTTTGTCAAGTTGGCTGCATTAATAATTTAATTTACATTTTAAATCCAGAAGAACATTGAATATTTCAAAATAATAAAAAGTGATAAAAATCCACATTGACAAAACGACTTATGCAGAAGCTCTGATTTTTGGGGTTACTTCCACGTGTAATACTCAAAATTGAGTCCCCAACTCAAATGTTGTACTGTGTTATAAATTCTATTCCAAAATATCGATCAACTCATTCTCTTCACTGGTCGTTTTCCCAATATACCTGAGTCTGAATTCTCTTAAAATTGAACATTTTCCAATGATACAATGTTTCCTCTTCTCTCATATTACTTAAAGTACACATCTTGTTGTCTCCGTTTTTGAAACTATTAGCGTTCAGGGGCAGCATACCACATCGTTTTTTAACGATAATCGATACTTTGTTTATATTCTCTAAAGGTATGGTCACATTGAGGAAACATTTCATTGAAATATGTTTAATTATGTTTAACCAAAATGTTTTTAACTCAGTACACAATTTGTTTTCTGGTCACACTACGCACATTTTTTGTCACTGTTTATTTGTCAAGCAGCATTCAAATAATGTTAAGTGCAAACATGAGAAAATGTGTGGTGACACTCAAATTAATTTTTTCCGATACAAAACATTTCGTGGTAGAATAATGCAGGTAGTGTCGAAACTACAACAACACTGCTTTTAGGTTCGAAGCTGTCAAAGAGCACAAAAGAAAAATGGCAAAATTGTTGCATTTTATGTTCTATAAAGAATTTGGTTTCTTTTCCTTTTCTTATTTCCATGTGAAACAAATGTTAAAGTGAGCTTTTTTAGTAGTGTGGGTGTGTTAGTAATACATAATCAAATTTTGACAGAGCCGAACCCAAAAAAAAAGTCCGTTAACGCTTCGACACTACCTGTATTATTCTACGATGAAACATTTAATAAAATATTTGACAAAACATTCGACGAGGAAGAAAAAGCACTATGTAAATTCTCTAACACTTCTCTCAAATTTATACTCTTTGGATATGACAAAACAAAAAAATATTTCTAAAAGTTTTCTTATTTATACCACCGCACAGTGTCTCCAATTAGAAAAAATTAATAAATTGATCTTAATTCATGTAGTCATGAAAAAAGCAAAGTCAAGTTTTTTAAATGAGAGTAAAAAAATGGGTAAATTTTGCAAAAATAGAACTTGATTCGATGTTTTTCTAAAAAATTTTTCAAAACCAAAATTTTCTTTTTCATTATTTCAAAAGATTAGACTTCAAAAAAGACTGCAGTAAAAATTCAAAGTCGATTAAAGCATGCACGCTATATCCAGCATTGGACGAATATGGAGAATTTTTTAACAAAACTCTAAGTTATTCGCTTAAGAAACAATAACGTCCATCGGGGTTTTAATATTTTTTATAAATTATATTAGAAATATTTAATTCAATTAATCTGGCTTTAAATTGTTACCCGCACGCTCAAAAATGTGGCCAGGAGAGCAGATTTACCAAAAATAGTCAAATTTTCAGAAGCATTCTATTTACCTGCATGAAAATTATACAAACTTTCAATTCTTAATCTTTATTTCTTTATTATTTATTGAAAAACATAGTAATACTTTTATGTTTAAAAAATTTCAACGATATATTAAATTTAAATTTAACAATAAAAATTGTATTCTTAATGTGATTATGGAAATAAATATAAAGTGATTCTATTTACAGTTCATTTATTTTGTTTTAAAACACTGTTGTTTCATACTGTTTGTTCTTACAAAAACTTTGTAGGAACTAAAATTTATTTGAAAAAAAGAGGAAAATATTTGGCACTGGGTGCAGTGTTGGTATCTCTAGGAAGAACAAAAGCACCGTAAGCTGTTCCAAAAAGGGTAAAAAGCGCAAAAAATGGCAAAAAGGTTAAAAAAACACCATAAGAAATATTTTAAAAATTTTAGTTATGCCAAGAAATATTAAGCAATTTATAATTAAATACCCAAAATACAATTTAAAGTTTTGGCTTCAAAATACATTAAGGACTTGCCAAATAGCAGAATTTATTAACATATTGATTAAAGTAAAATCACAATCCATTTAATAGAAGTAAAAAAAACGTAACAAATCAATAACAGGAGTAAAAGAATATACATACATGGTTCATATACATTACGTACATACATATATAAAAATAAAATAGTTTGTTTAGACAAAACTTTATGTACATACCGCTCCGTAGTCATATATCAAAAGTGAAATACTAAATATGTTAGCTATGTACAAATATGGCCTGGATTGGCTTTTTAGGGGGTATACATTTGATTTGGATTAAGCATACATATTCTACGTACAATCTTTTAACATATAAATAAATACCTTCAACATAATTTTTTTTTGAGTAAAGACTTGGGTTTTTAAGATGTGATCGTGGAATCGATTAAAAAAGGGAATTCAAAGTCGAATGAAATTCATGAAAGCATTACAATCGATTTTTCGTTTATTTTGCTATCAAAAATATTTATTTCGTCTTCGCAATCAGGCCACAAAACAGTTGAAATAAAATATTCAGATTTTTGGTATGATTCGATCGAATTTATTTTCTACAAACATTTAAAGGCAGTTGAAAATTGCTAAAAAAAATGCATTTTTAAATTTTAAACCGTATTTAATTTAATATGCAGTAACGCATTTTAAAGGTCGAGGTACATAGAATCCGTCGTACGTTATACGTTGCTTTTTTCAACTGACGTTAAAGTATTGGCGGAGGAGGTTGACACAATGAGTACTTTGTTGACGGACATTAAATCAGCTTCATTTGATTAAAGTATACATTTTCAAAAGAATTCATGGATATTCTGTTTTTTTTAATTTTTATTTAATTTAATTTTGTCACCACACAACCCAAAAACCTTAATAAAAACAAAGCAAAAAAAATTATATTTTTCAAAGTACTCAACGTACGTTAAAAGTTGCCCAACTTTAGAACTTTGCGTTGACGGAGACGTACTGAATGTGACAAAGCTCATAAGAAAACCTGTATTTTAACTTAGTTGTCAGTTGAAAAATGCATCGTATAACGTGCGACGGATTCTATGTGCCTCGGCCTTAAGGATAACCGGTGTCTAATTTTTGTTTCAAACAAATTCATCAAACTGAATGTTCTTTCAACCACATCGGAAAAAGTCATGGTTGCTAAAAAATAAATATTTGCGCTTAAAAAAAGTAGCAAATTTTTGTAAAAGTAGCTTTTCAAAAACAGGTATTTAACAAAATTTCGCGCGTATGAAGAGGCAAAAAGCACCACACTTTGTTCACATTGGTGACATTTTTCTTTGAGAGCAAATAATTTTGTTTGTAAAAATCAGCTATTTTTTGTTTTCCCCTCAAAAATATTTTATGGAAACACTACATCAAAGAAATATTTCTCGTTTTTCGTCAAATGTTTCCCCAATGTGACCCTACCTTAACTCTTTTATGTAATTTTCTCCAATATTGTGATTCAGAAATTTATAAAAAATATTTTTACTACTCTTTCACTACGACTTTTATTTATAAAGCTAGTTTTCAACCTTAAATATAATGGCATTTTCTTTTCTAAAAAAAGTGCTTTTGCCCTTTTTATTAAAAATTTGCAATATAATAATTTTTTGAAACAGCGAGTTTATAAGAAATTCACTTACGATGAAAAAAATTTTTGTTTTAAGAAAACTTTGAATAGAAATTTTTTGATAAAAAGTAAAAGAAATGTTAAATTTTTTTTTAGAAAAGAAAACGGCATAAGATAAAGTTTGATGAGAAGCTTTGGGAATAAAAAGAAATGTCACTTACATGATGAAGTTTTACTTCACAACAAACAAAGCAAACAAGTTTATATAATGGAGTTATAAATTTAAAAACTGTTGGTTATTTTCATAACGTTTTTGGAAAAAAGGCTAATATTCTCGTCACAAAACAATTTTTATTAAACAAAATTGAAATAAAACGATTTGAAAATTTAACAATTTCAAATATTTTTTTTGCACTTTAAAACTTTTTTTAATGTAAATGTTTAAAGCCCAGGTCGGATTGATATTGAAGATACCTAGCGCTAGATGGCAGCACAAACACAAAAACTTTTTTTTAGAAATTCCGATCTGTCAAACGTCAGCTGTTAAAATTTCACCCAAATTCATCGATTAGTTTATTGTTGTAGTCGTTTGAAGTAAGCAACTTTTGTGTTTCTTGAAAAATGGAAAAAGTGAATTTTGTGCAGTGATTAAACGCTATTATTTGAAAGGGAAAACGGAACAAGAGGCAAAAGAAAAGCTCGATAAACATTACGGTGAGTCTGCTCCGTCAGATTACATGGTAAAATATTGGATTGCTGAATTTAAACGCGGCTGAATAAGCACTGAAATAATACCATCAACAGCAAGGCCAAAAGAGGTGGTTACTGAAGAAAATATCAAGAAAATCCTCGATATCGTTATGAATGATCGCCGAGTCAAGTTACGTGAGATTGTTGTAAATGGTAAACATATCATATGAACGTGTGTTCAACATTTTGCATGAACATTTGTATGAAAAAGCTGTCGGCAAGATGGGTGCCGAACAAAAACAAGTTCGACAGACAACTTCACAGCGGTGTTTGGACATGATAAAGCGTAATCCTGTTGATTTTTCGCGTCGATTAATAACTGTTGATGAAACGTGGGTCCACCACTACACACGTGAAACCAAAAATCGAAACAATGAGTGAAAACTGGTAGAAGTGCTCCGAAAAAGGCGAAGACAGTGAAATCGGCTGGCAAGGTTATGGCCACTGTATTTTGGGATGCACACGGAATATTGCTCATCGATTATCTTGAAAAAGGATCCACAATCACAGGAAAGTATTATCGTGCATTATTGGATCAAGTGATTGATGCAATCAAGAAAAAACGACCACCTTTAAAGAATAAAAAAGTGCTCTTTCTTCAAGACAGCGCACCGGTTCACACATCGTTAAATACGATGCTAAAATTTCGTGAAATACACTTCGAATTGGTTGATCATCCACCTTATAGTCCAGATTTAGCCCCTAGTGACTTTTTCCTGTTTCCCAACTTGAAAAACTGGCTCGCAGGAAAAATATTCATTTCAAACGAAGAAGTAATTACCGAAACTTACGCGTATTTTGAGGGGTTCCCAAAATCGTATTATTCAGATGGCATAAAAAAGTTGGAATATCGTCTTACTAAGTGTATTGAGCTAAAAAGAAACTATTTTGAGAAATAAATGGTTTTTGGAGAAAAAAAACGTTTCGTTCCTACTTAGGTAGCTACAATATCAATCCGGCCTCGTAAATAGATAGAAAAGAATATTACTCTGAACATTTTATTTAAAACATTTTCATAATTTTTGCTGTCATAAGATTTTTTAAAACTAGACGGTATTATACTGTCATGATAACGGTGTTGAAGGGAACGGTATATGAATACCGGTGTTTTGCATCCGAAATGATTTGTAAAGGTATTGGTATTGATACCAGTGCCTAAGTATATATAAATAGGCAAAGACAAATTTTTAGATCCCTTTTTCTTCTTTGTTTGCCAACCGATTTTCTTAATTCTTTTACCATTGTTGAGCTTTAGTGACCCGGTTATATATTATTTAAATTAGTTCAGTCTTAAAGGAATAAAAGGTTCATAAAGTTGACATCACTACAAATGCTAAAAATACACATTTTGGGGTATGCACACGGTGTCTTATTATTTTATGACGTCTTAAAAAAGTTGTTGTTGTGCTTCAAACAATAAAGTCCTAAAATAATAAGACTCTTTATGCTGTGTTTTGTTTTGTCATAACTAAACAGTAGTGTAGTTTTTGCACAAACTAGCTATTATTTAATGTAATTATTTTTCGAACAATTTTGTTGTTAGTGTTTTTTTTTAATTCAAAGTGATTATTATTTTGTCTAAAATTCGTAACATTTTTAGTCAGAAAGAATTGGAAATGAGACAATATTCCAAAGCAACAAGGGAAAATTGTAACCAATTAATTTCAACTTACACGGCAGAACAGAAACAACGTTGTTTTTCGGGAGCTGCTACACTCACATTATCAGTGTTCATGTATGTTTCCATGTATCCGCCACCGTTTAGCTGGCTCGGTTCAAATTTGTATTTATACAAATAATGTCTAGAAAAAGCATATGGGAGTTATTTGTATTATTAGTTGTTTTTACAGTAAACACTGCTTTACCACTATCAATACTCAAATTTTACCATCACTAATTAACGTTAAATTAACCGATTGTTACACGTTGGTTTTATCTCATGTATCATTTTTCTTTCTACTGCTGTTTGTAGAAAATGTAAAAATAACAACTGCTATACATTTGTATAGCGTGATGTCAAACAAAATTTTTTGGGATCGGATGCTTGTCAAGTTAATAATTGGTGCTTTTTATTGGAATTGCTAAAATTTTAGTATTTTAAATTTTTATTCGTACTTTTTCCCAAAATTAATATTTTACTCATTAGATTTTTTACATTTTTATTTATTTATTTTTTATATATTAATTTATTTATTTACTTATTAATTTATATATTTATGTATTTTTTTGCTTATTTAGTTTCTTTTTTTTTTATTTATTAATTTTTCTTGCTTATTTTTTTATTTAGCATAATGAACGCCATTCGTAGTTTAATAATTTGAAAGTATTTATTTTAAAAACTGATTATAATAAGTTTTATATAATACAAATACAAGAAAACATCTCATTAAGTGGCATTTGTCAGTTAGGTTGATATTCATAGCATTAGAGAATGCAAGACATCCCTATTTAAATACTACGAAATAGTTATTTATAAATATTTATGTTCTATAATATTTATATGTACTTATGTATAGTGAGCACGAACAAGATTGAAAGATGAATTTTTCTGTTAAATAGTGTAACAAGCACAATAGTTCTTAACAATGAGCTATTTATGTATATTTTTATAATATGACATATTCCTGTATATTTTAGGTTCATGCAGTAAAACTAATGCTTGAGCATGCTGTCAAAAATTTTTAAGATTTTATTTTTGTATTTCAAGAATTGTAGCTTTGACAGATATTTTGCTATACCATTATGAGACGTTTTCAGTAGTTATTGAGTGATTTTCAGTCGTATTTCTTTGTGCTTCGTTCCACATAAAGTAAGAAATTTCGTTGTAATTGGAATGAAAATTACACATAACTAAGGTATATTTTCTTTTGACACGGAATTAAAAAAATATTTTGGAGGTTTATGAAATTAGCTTTATTAATTTTATGAAATTTTATCAGACATGTGTTCGTCGACACGGCCGGCTCACAGTGGGGCCTTTTGAGTTCTTTCGTTGCAAAAATCATAAGTTTTAAAGTAATAAAGATATTTAAAAATTTTAAAAAGTATTTGAAAGAAGACTCCTTAGATTTCTATATACATGATATGAACGGTCATAGGTTAGCCGCGGCACTGTGCACAGTGTCGGCTTTTCACTGTTTTCATTACGAATATCATAACTTTTAAAGTAATAAAGATATTTTAAAAATGTACGAGTATAAAGCATGTAAAAGACAACCCACTCGGCTTAAGAATAAGTAACATGCATGGCCATAGGTCCACAGGAGTACTATGCACAGTGGTTTTTTCGTTGCAAAAATCATAATTTTTAAAGTTATCAAGATATTTTTAAAGGTTAAAAATCACTTGAATTTTAAATCCTTTAACTTCAAAATAAGTGCTCCTGCATTATGATAGGCACTGGGCACGGTGACACCTTTTGACCATTTTCTTCGCAAAAATCATATCTTTTGAAATAATGATATTTTTAATATTTAAAAAGCATTTAAAACACAACTTCTTGTGCTTCAAATAATATTCTCATAAGGAAATAACACTAATATAAGATGTTAGACTAATATTATATTTTTTGTTTACACTACAGATACACATTTGTGAATTATTTTTAATATTAATGCTATATATAATATTATTAAATTATTTAGTATAAAGATTTAAAAAACTTTTGTTTGTTGAGGGTTTTTAGCTAGTCTATATACATGCATTTCATTGGTGCTAAAATAAATAAAATAGATTCATATCGAATATAATAATTTGTTTGTTGGGATTTTTGAATAAGTTACAAAGCCAACTATGCTTATACTATTGTAATTTTTATAACTCTCATTGAGTTTTTAAAAGTTTTTGTATAAGTAGAGAGGTTTGAAACATTTAAAAATTAGGTTTAAGGTCTACTGATGATTTGGCTTTAGCACCAATGAAATGCATGTATATAGACTAGCTAAAAACCCTCAACAAACACAATTTTTTTAAATCTTTGAAAAAAGATATCGAGGCAATCTCGATTAATATAAATTTAATTATTTAGTATTTTTTTTCAAACTAGTATAATTTTTTAGTTTTCTATAAAATAGTCATTAATATTGTTAGCCATATCCAATAGACTTAACATATCGGAGCAATAATTATGTTCTTCCAAATCCTTTGGAGGTCTAACATGTGTCCGTGTTAAAATTAGTGGTTCTGAAGAGGTCGCCAACATATTGAAAAGGTCCTCATTCTGTCTAATCCGTGAAATTTCGCAAGTATTCGTGTATCTAAAGTGTTTGTAGTCTTTATTTGTGCATTCCTGGGCTTCTTCTGATAACTCTCCAATTGGTAAGCATTGATATTCAATTAAATTTTTACCATGAGCCAAAATCTTATGGACCGTAGGAGTAAGTTTCTTCTCATGGACATTTGAGCCAAAAGTTGGACAGTTTTTGATGCATAATCATGAAACTTTGATCAATTTACCATTTCTCTAGAGTTTATAACATTTAGGATAACTGCCAACCTTTTATAATATGATTGTCGAACCCAGTAATTTGGGCTGTTACCTTATCATTTTCAATGCTCTAGACACATTACCATCGTTAGTATTACCATACCCCTGCTTTGGGCAGTCTATTGTCAGTCCAAGCTTCTTAAGAAATTAATTGTATATAATTTTTTTTCGAGCAGATAGTTTTTCTTTTGGTGTTGCGTTCTTATCCAAACATTCTCCTCCTCGCGGAATTGTTTACGCTAGTTTTAAAATAAACTCCATGCCCTTAATTCTGGCATGTAACGGAGAAATTCCATATTCATAGCTTTGCTCATCACTTTAATCATCAAAATTTTGAGTCTTTCTGCGACTTTTTGCAAATCGCACACTTCAAAGTTGACGAGTTATCTGTTATTACATTTAAGACTTTGCCATCAATCATTGTAAGACAAAACTCATAATCAATGAAAACAGTTTTCCATTCTTCATTTCAAGAACAGAAGGCCTTAGTTCAGAAATTTGCCTTTTTATATCGTTTACTGTAGATTTCATTATTTCTGAAGACTCTTTTGAATATTTAAAAAATATCGGACGGCAAAAATGAACTGATGATGGGCGAGGATTTTTCCAATGCTCAGAGATTTCACTTCTCAGTCGTAAAGGTACTACAGAAGCCATAAACATATTTGCATCTGTAATAGTTGTGTCATTTGTCAATATTGTTTGTTTGTAAGCACTTTGACCGGATGATCCATCACATCCCCACTTATTTGTCAATGTAAGCATATCTGGAAGTAAAACTGCTTCCTTTTCAGGAAAACTTTGAATAAGGCGTTTGGCTGTATGATCCATTAAGCCTTGCAGGTTAACCTCTACCGATACTTCAGTAACCTTTACATTAGATGGTACTGCTTCTTTTTTGGCAGATGTAACCTTTTTGTATCCAGGAAGAATATTCACATTGTGATTCTTTAAAGAACTTCGTAAAATAGAATATTTTTCCTCTGACAAACCAAGTCTATAAATAACGCTAAGGCTTCTTCTATGCTATTCTTTGTGGGTAAAGAATTTGGAGGATCGATCTTTGCATGCAAGCGCCACAGCTTTTGTAATGTCATACCTTGATTTATTTTTATTTGATTTTGGAATGAATTTCCGTCATCCCACGTCAAATTTGGTTGATAAACAGACCGGTTTCGGCTATGTGCCATCTTCAGTGTTCTCTCAGTAACTAATCGTTTTTTGTGTTGTCCCTTATCTTTTGTATAGTTTCCTTGTGTACCCAACCTCTTTTCCTCTCTTTCTCTCTTGTTCGTGTCTGCATCTCTCTCGTTCGTATATATTCGTGTGTGGCTCTCTCTCGTTCGTATATATTCCTGTGTGCTCTATATCTACCTGCTTCTTGTTCGTTTAATTTTTCTCTTGTTCGTGTCTTGTGTTTACCGTTACAGTTTATTATTTGAGTGATCATTTGTTAGGTGTTTTATCTTTGTGTAGGTAGTAGTCTGTGATTGTACGTTTTTGGGTTTCTTTTTGGTTTTGTTCGTTTGTTGTGTTGTCTGGTTTTCTTGGGTTATTGTTTTCTTTTGTGTAAAAATGTTTTAGCGGTTCAAATATTATGTCTGACGCAGTGTTTATTTGTTCGTTTATAATTCTTCCGTCAAACGTTTTTTGTTTGTATATTTCCATGTTTTCTAATACGTTCAGTCGCCGTCCTTTGTGCTGTAAATGCAGTAATTCAACTGTTTGTCTGATGTGTCTTGGTGTACATTTGTTGTTGAATATGTGGTTCGCGAAATTTGATTCTGGCGTTGCTCCTGGTTGTTTCAGTTTCTTGTTGTAGTCTCTTATGTGCTCCCGAAATCTTGTTTTTATTTTCCGTCCTGTTTGTCCGATGTAGCTATGTTTGCATGAGCAAGTCAATTTGTAAACTCCTTGCTTATCTAGGGGGTCCGTTTCGTTTGTGCTATTTCGTAGTATTCTACCCAAATTGTTTTTTGTTCGGAATGCTGTGTTAATATTGTGTTTTCTAAAATTTTTATCTTTTACATACTTAAGACATAATGCTTCTGAAAGATGCCATTTAGATATATCTTTTGTGGCATTTTGAAGTTTACGTTTTCGTACTCCGAACACTCGTTTATGGTTTTTGCTGGTCTTTCTCTTCTGCTGTCAGAAGATGTATGCGGTTCTTGGTTGTTTTCAAAAGTTGTTACTCCATTTAGCCAGTCTGAGCCCTTTTCCATAAAGGTTTTTGACGTACGCTTTGTGGCAAGCCATTTTTTTTTATTAATTTTCAAGTAAACGAAGTTAATTTTAATTAAAACATTCTTTTCGTGGTATCCTGGTAAATTGTGTAATTTTTCCACAATAGTCAACTTAAATACATTTTCATTAAGTGAGTTTCTGAATAACTCGAACAATTCCGAATTTTGAAATGACATTATCGCACTTTAAAGCAAAATTGTATGAGTTCTGGTACTGATCACTACTTTTACAAAGTAAAAAGTTAACGGGCTGCATTACACAATTGCGGTTTAATTTATACCCAGAAATAAAAAAAGGTTCAAACTACCAGATTTGTGAAATAGAAATCCAGGCCTCAATTAACTAAATTATACAACTGCAGTTTTTTTACTCATTCAAAAAAAGTTTTAAAAGTATCGCATATAAAAGAAAATTCAAGAAAAATGCAAGGGAAAGTCATTCTGTAAATCCCGTATTAACGAGAACCAATAAAAATATGCAACAAGTAAGTACTGCATTGAAAACAATTTTGGAGAGCTTTTTTATTATTTATATCTTTTTCACATTTTGAATACATCTTTGTTACATACTTTAAAAATGGGGAAAAATTGTTCTCGTTTTCGCCATGAGATTGTAACAGCTTTCTTTATATTTCGAGAAAACCTGTAATTTTTTGTGGTTAAATTTAGTTAAATTATTTAAAGTATTATGTAGCAAATATGCTCAGAAAATATAAGCGGGACCATTTTTAGATATGCCCTATTTTATTTGTAAAAATGACCTAAATATAGGGTGTCTGAAAAACGGCAACTGCCAAAAAAGTAGGGCATCTGTTGAACATTTCGTTACTTTTTTTAATAAAAAATTAACATACCTTTAAAACAATACAAAAAAAGTAATGATCAAACGGCAATTTTGCTGACACTTCAATTCTAAAGTTTTTTTTAATATCAGTTTTTTTTTGGCTTTCTAAAAAATGTCGACTTGAAGGAGCTCAACCAGCTACAATTTTTATCTAATTAAGAAAAACGTTTTTGAGTTGGGATCAGTAAGAAGCTCTTTATACGATGTGTTCATTCGTTTTACAAAATTTTGTCATCAAATTTTGGGAAAAGGCGCCACAGTGCGACTTCTTGATGTAATCTAAATTTAATATTTTGGCGCTCTTCGCAGTAAATTGGGCACTGTATTTCGACATTAACGTATCAAATGTTTTGGTCCAAGTATACATACAACTGAAGCATATACATATGTACATATTTTTAATAATTGAATTCATCTATTAACATTTTTTTATTCTTCAAAGCACTTGTAACATAATTACACACACAGTACAACATTTTTCAGGTCATTGACGTGAAAGTAGACCCCAAAATAAGAACTTCCGCATCATTCGTTTTGTCAAGTTGGCTGCATTAATAATTTAATTTACATTTTAAATCCAGAAGAACATTGAATATTTCAAAATAATAAAAAGTGATAAAAATCCACATTGACAAAACGACTTATGCAGAAGCTCTGATTTTTGGGGTTACTTCCACGTGTAATACTCAAAATTGAGTCCCCAACTCAAATGTTGTACTGTGTTATAAATTCTATTCCAAAATATCGATCAACTCATTCTCTTCACTGGTCGTTTTCCCAATATACCTGAGTCTGAATTCTCTTAAAATTGAACATTTTCCAATGATACAATGTTTCCTCTTCTCTCATATTACTTAAAGTACACATCTTGTTGTCTCCGTTTTTGAAACTATTAGCGTTCAGGGGCAGCATACCACATCGTTTTTTAACGATAATCGATACTTTGTTTATATTCTCTAAAGGTATGGTCACATTGAGGAAACATTTCATTGAAATATGTTTAATTATGTTTAACCAAAATGTTTTTAACTCAGTACACAATTTGTTTTCTGGTCACACTACGCACATTTTTTGTCACTGTTTATTTGTCAAGCAGCATTCAAATAATGTTAAGTGCAAACATGAGAAAATGTGTGGTGACACTCAAATTAATTTTTTCCGATACAAAACATTTCGTGGTAGAATAATGCAGGTAGTGTCGAAACTACAACAACACTGCTTTTAGGTTCGAAGCTGTCAAAGAGCACAAAAGAAAAATGGCAAAATTGTTGCATTTTATGTTCTATAAAGAATTTGGTTTCTTTTCCTTTTCTTATTTCCATGTGAAACAAATGTTAAAGTGAGCTTTTTTAGTAGTGTGGGTGTGTTAGTAATACATAATCAAATTTTGACAGAGCCGAACCCAAAAAAAAGTCCGTTAACGCTTCGACACTACCTGTATTATTCTACGATGAAACATTTAATAAAATATTTGACAAAACATTCGACGAGGAAGAAAAAGCACTATGTAAATTCTCTAACACTTCTCTCAAATTTATACTCTTTGGATATGACAAAACAAAAAAATATTTCTAAAAGTTTTCTTATTTATACCACCAAGTGTCTCCATATATACGCACAGTGTCTCCAATTAGAAAAAATTAATAAATTGATCTTAATTCATGTAGTCATGAAAAAAGCAAAGTCAAGTTTTTTAAATGAGAGTAAAAAAATGGGTAAATTTTGCAAAAATAGAACTTGATTCGATGTTTTTCTAAAAAATTTTTCAAAACCAAAATTTTCTTTTTCATTATTTCAAAAGATTAGACTTCAAAAAAGACTGCAGTAAAAATTCAAAGTCGATTAAAGCATGCACGCTATATCCAGCATTGGACGAATATGGAGAATTTTTTAACAAAACTCTAAGTTATTCGCTTAAGAAACAATAACGTCCATCGGGGTTTTAATATTTTTTATAAATTATATTAGAAATATTTAATTCAATTAATCTGGCTTTAAATTGTTACCCGCACGCTCAAAAATGTGGCCAGGAGAGCAGATTTACCAAAAATAGTCAAATTTTCAGAAGCATTCTATTTACCTGCATGAAAATTATACAAACTTTCAATTCTTAATCTTTATTTCTTTATTATTTATTGAAAAACATAGTAATACTTTTATGTTTAAAAAATTTCAACGATATATTAAATTTAAATTTAACAATAAAAATTGTATTCTTAATGTGATTATGGAAATAAATATAAAGTGATTCTATTTACAGTTCATTTATTTTGTTTTAAAACACTGTTGTTTCATACTGTTTGTTCTTACAAAAACTTTGTAGGAACTAAAATTTATTTGAAAAAAAGAGGAAAATATTTGGCACTGGGTGCAGTGTTGGTATCTCTAGGAAGAACAAAAGCACCGTAAGCTGTTCCAAAAAGGGTAAAAAGCGCAAAAAATGGCAAAAAGGTTAAAAAAACACCATAAGAAATATTTTAAAAATTTTAGTTATGCCAAGAAATATTAAGCAATTTATAATTAAATACCCAAAATACAATTTAAAGTTTTTGCTTCAAAATACATTAAGGACTTGCCAAATAGCAGAATTTATTAACATATTGATTAAAGTAAAATCACAATCCATTTAATAGAAGTAAAAAAAACGTAACAAATCAATAACAGGAGTAAAAGAATATACATACATGGTTCATATACATTACGTACATACATATATAAAAATAAAATAGTTTGTTTAGACAAAACTTTATGTACATACCGCTCCGTAGTCATATATCAAAAGTGAAATACTAAATATGTTAGCTATGTACAAATATGGCCTGGATTGGCTTTTTAGGGGGTATACATTTGATTTGGATTAAGCATACATATTCTACGTACAATCTTTTAACATATAAATAAATACCTTCAACATAATTTTTTTTTTGAGTAAAGACTTGGGTTTTTAAGATGTGATCGTGGAATCGATTAAAAAAGGGAATTCAAAGTCGAATGAAATTCATGAAAGCATTACAATCGATTTTTCGTTTATTTTGCTATCAAAAATATTTATTTCGTCTTCGCAATCAGGCCACAAAACAGTTGAAATAAAATATTCAGATTTTTGGTATGATTCGATCGAATTTATTTTCTACAAACATTTAAAGGCAGTTGAAAATTGCTAAAAAAAATGCATTTTTAAATTTTAAACCGTATTTAATTTAATATGCAGTAACGCATTTTAAAGGTCGAGGTACATAGAATCCGTCGTACGTTATACGTTGCTTTTTTCAACTGACGTTAAAGTATTGGCGGAGGAGGTTGACACAATGAGTACTTTGTTGACGGACATTAAATCAGCTTCATTTGATTAAAGTATACATTTTCAAAAGAATTCATGGATATTCTGTTTTTTTTAATTTTTATTTAATTTAATTTTGTCACCACACAACCCAAAAACCTTAATAAAAACAAAGCAAAAAAAATTATATTTTTCAAAGTACTCAACGTACGTTAAAAGTTGCCCAACTTTAGAACTTTGCGTTGACGGAGACGTACTGAATGTGACAAAGCTCATAAGAAAACCTGTATTTTAACTTAGTTGTCAGTTGAAAAATGCATCGTATAACGTGCGACGGATTCTATGTGCCTCGGCCTTAAGGATAACCGGTGTCTAATTTTTGTTTCAAACAAATTCATCAAACTGAATGTTCTTTCAACCACATCGGAAAAAGTCATGGTTGCTAAAAAATAAATATTTGCGCTTAAAAAAAGTAGCAAATTTTTGTAAAAGTAGCTTTTCAAAAACAGGTATTTAACAAAATTTCGCGCGTATGAAGAGGCAAAAAGCACCACACTTTGTTCACATTGGTGACATTTTTCTTTGAGAGCAAATAATTTTGTTTGTAAAAATCAGCTATTTTTTGTTTTCCCCTCAAAAATATTTTATGGAAACACTACATCAAAGAAATATTTCTCGTTTTTCGTCAAATGTTTCCCCAATGTGACCCTACCTTAACTCTTTTATGTAATTTTCTCCAATATTGTGATTCAGAAATTTATAAAAAATATTTTTACTACTCTTTCACTACGACTTTTATTTATAAAGCTAGTTTTCAACCTTAAATATAATGGCATTTTCTTTTCTAAAAAAAGTGCTTTTGCCCTTTTTATTAAAAATTTGCAATATAATAATTTTTTGAAACAGCGAGTTTATAAGAAATTCACTTACGATGAAAAAAATTTTTGTTTTAAGAAAACTTTGAATAGAAATTTTTTGATAAAAAGTAAAAGAAATGTTAAATTTTTTTTTAGAAAAGAAAACGGCATAAGATAAAGTTTGATGAGAAGCTTTGGGAATAAAAAGAAATGTCACTTACATGATGAAGTTTTACTTCACAACAAACAAAGCAAACAAGTTTATATAATGGAGTTATAAATTTAAAAACTGTTGGTTATTTTCATAACGTTTTTGGAAAAAAGGCTAATATTCTCGTCACAAAACAATTTTTATTAAACAAAATTGAAATAAAACGATTTGAAAATTTAACAATTTCAAATATTTTTTTTGCACTTTAAAACTTTTTTTAATGTAAATGTTTAAAGCCCAGGTCGGATTGATATTGAAGATACCTAGCGCTAGATGGCAGCACAAACACAAAAACTTTTTTTTAGAAATTCCGATCTGTCAAACGTCAGCTGTTAAAATTTCACCCAAATTCATCGATTAGTTTATTGTTGTAGTCGTTTGAAGTAAGCAACTTTTGTGTTTCTTGAAAAATGGAAAAAGTGAATTTTGTGCAGTGATTAAACGCTATTATTTGAAAGGGAAAACGGAACAAGAGGCAAAAGAAAAGCTCGATAAACATTACGGTGAGTCTGCTCCGTCAGATTACATGGTAAAATATTGGATTGCTGAATTTAAACGCGGCTGAATAAGCACTGAAATAATACCATCAACAGCAAGGCCAAAAGAGGTGGTTACTGAAGAAAATATCAAGAAAATCCTCGATATCGTTATGAATGATCGCCGAGTCAAGTTACGTGAGATTGTTGTAAATGGTAAACATATCATATGAACGTGTGTTCAACATTTTGCATGAACATTTGTATGAAAAAGCTGTCGGCAAGATGGGTGCCGAACAAAAACAAGTTCGACAGACAACTTCACAGCGGTGTTTGGACATGATAAAGCGTAATCCTGTTGATTTTTCGCGTCGATTAATAACTGTTGATGAAACGTGGGTCCACCACTACACACGTGAAACCAAAAATCGAAACAATGAGTGAAAACTGGTAGAAGTGCTCCGAAAAAGGCGAAGACAGTGAAATCGGCTGGCAAGGTTATGGCCACTGTATTTTGGGATGCACACGGAATATTGCTCATCGATTATCTTGAAAAAGGATCCACAATCACAGGAAAGTATTATCGTGCATTATTGGATCAAGTGATTGATGCAATCAAGAAAAAACGACCACCTTTAAAGAATAAAAAAGTGCTCTTTCTTCAAGACAGCGCACCGGTTCACACATCGTTAAATACGATGCTAAAATTTCGTGAAATACACTTCGAATTGGTTGATCATCCACCTTATAGTCCAGATTTAGCCCCTAGTGACTTTTTCCTGTTTCCCAACTTGAAAAACTGGCTCGCAGGAAAAATATTCATTTCAAACGAAGAAGTAATTACCGAAACTTACGCGTATTTTGAGGGGTTCCCAAAATCGTATTATTCAGATGGCATAAAAAAGTTGGAATATCGTCTTACTAAGTGTATTGAGCTAAAAAGAAACTATTTTGAGAAATAAATGGTTTTTGGAGAAAAAAAAACGTTTCGTTCCTACTTAGGTAGCTACAATATCAATCCGGCCTCGTAAATAGATAGAAAAGAATATTACTCTGAACATTTTATTTAAAACATTTTCATAATTTTTGCTGTCATAAGATTTTTTAAAACTAGACGGTATTATACTGTCATGATAACGGTGTTGAAGGGAACGGTATATGAATACCGGTGTTTTGCATCCGAAATGATTTGTAAAGGTATTGGTATTGATACCAGTGCCTAAGTATATATAAATAGGCAAAGACAAATTTTTAGATCCCTTTTTCTTCTTTGTTTGCCAACCGATTTTCTTAATTCTTTTACCATTGTTGAGCTTTAGTGACCCGGTTATATATTATTTAAATTAGTTCAGTCTTAAAGGAATAAAAGGATCATAAAGTTGACATCACTACAAATGCTAAAAATACACATTTTGGGGTATGCACACGGTGTCTTATTATTTTATGACGTCTTAAAAAAGTTGTTGTTGTGCTTCAAACAATAAAGTCCTAAAATAATAAGACTCTTTATGCTGTGTTTTGTTTTGTCATAACTAAACAGTAGTGTAGTTTTTGCACAAACTAGCTATTATTTAATGTAATTATTTTTCGAACAATTTTGTTGTTAGTGTTTTTTTTTAATTCAAAGTGATTATTATTTTGTCTAAAATTCGTAACATTTTTAGTCAGAAAGAATTGGAAATGAGACAATATTCCAAAGCAACAAGGGAAAATTGTAACCAATTAATTTCAACTTACACGGCAGAACAGAAACAACGTTGTTTTTCGGGAGCTGCTACACTCACATTATCAGTGTTCATGTATGTTTCCATGTATCCGCCACCGTTTAGCTGGCTCGGTTCAAATTTGTATTTATACAAATAATGTCTAGAAAAAGCATATGGGAGTTATTTGTATTATTAGTTGTTTTTACAGTAAACACTGCTTTACCACTATCAATACTCAAATTTTACCATCACTAATTAACGTTAAATTAACCGATTGTTACACGTTGGTTTTATCTCATGTATCATTTTTCTTTCTACTTTTTGTTTTTACTTCAGACAGACTTTTTTGGTTTGATTAATACTTAAGTATTATTGCTTTCTTATTTTTTGTCAACTAGTTGAGTTATTTTCGTTTTTTCACTTGTTTTCGGCATTCTAATATAAAATTTTTATGATTGTAACGATTGTGCGTTTTATTATTATTGTTTTTTTATCAGCTGACTCAAATTTAAAATAGCCCACTAAATTATGAGGGGTTGTTCACAGCAGTCATATTTTTTCGTGTTATTATTTTAAGACATATGACTTTCTGATGACCTTGTGAATACCCCAATTATATAAAAACATAAGCAAAGCAATGAGAGTAATGTATATATAAGTATATGAGTAATAACATTTTTTATAAATGTGCGTGCTTGTACAGTATTTTTGACTTAGCTGCACAATCAATTTTATGGATTTTTTGTGCAGATAAGTCAAAAATGCTGTTATTTTAAATGGTTTAAGTTTGATGTTTACGTGAAAAAGTGGCCACGATATTGTTTTAATGTGAGCAGCTAACTTTGATTTTTTATATGAAAATATTTTAAAACTGTTAAAAAATTTGCTAAATATAGGTATGCAAAACGCACTTAAACAAGAAAAATAATTACAGAAAACATGTGTTTTGAGGCAATTAAGCCAAAACGCAGCTGACGTTGATATTTTGTATGAAAAGATTTTAAAATGCCGAAAATTTTGGGCATTTATCTTAAATATGCAGGTACAAAAGGGCACGTAAAAAGGGAATTTAGTATATGGGATTTTAAGAAATACTGATAGAAATTATTAAATTTTTGCAGTTAAGTCACCAACCTTGGTTTTTTACTTGTGGGATAATAAAAACATGTGACTTACCAATTGGTGCAAAATGCTTTTGTTTTGCGTTTTTATACCTTCCTATGTTTTTTTTTTATTATTATATCGTCGTATGAATTTATAAAAGCCCTAAGTTACATTGAACAAATTTTAGAGGACAAGCAAAAACTCCCTAATATCAAAATTTATGCAACATTTTTTCAGTTTAAGCTTATTTCTTAATAAGGAATTAATACAATTTTAGTATGTAAAATTTTCCAGGGAAATCTATTTTGATATGGTGGAGCGTAATCAATGAAGAAGTCGTTTTTAAATTTTTTGTAACTTAGGGCTTTTATATCATATGACGATATGCACATATTTTTTTATTGTAAACACGGAAAAATTTTTAATGTTTAGTTTTTTTGAATATGTTAGAATGTTTGTACATTTACAGAACGTTGAAAAACGTGTCATATTAATATTATCACTATTATAATCACTATTTGTGAACAATAGTGATTGTTATGAAGAAAAAGTACCATAGAGATTTAAATGTTTTCAAAACTGTACTTGTTATTTGTATGTATGTATATACAAATAGTTTAATGTTTGATATTTATATTATATATTTATAATGAGCAGATATGTATGTATGTATATAAATCAGGGATGCAAAATAAAATTTTCAAATTGTACTAAGTTTTAAGATAAAGTGTACTTTTTTCAGTCCGATTGTAATTTTTATTTTTTATTAATAATTAACTAAAATCGGATATAAAAATTAATTTGTACATGTATCATTGAAATTCAACAAAGTCAACAATTAAATTTAATACTTAATTCCAAAAGGTACACAAAAGACTATCAGTTGTTGAGAGCGAAATATGAAATTATACTTTATGATATACTTCTTGCTAACAAACTCTTAGTCAAATCTAAATTGTAGCAGCACGAATTTGATGACTTCAGCAAATCCTTTGCTTATATTAGATTAGAGAAAGTCCAAACAAACTACCTGTTCCTCTGTTTTATTTTTATTATGTATATTTTGAAACGAATATAAGTCTTTCCACATTTGCAGAAGAATGTGGGATGGATAATAATCCTCTAGCAATTCTTGGAATATCAGTCGTTTAGTTCGTTTTTCATATCTGATACCTTCGTTCTACTTTTTTCCACAAATTAGAGGCTCGTATGTCAAAATTTTTGTATGTCAACATAGGGGTTGAGATGTCAGTTGTTATTGTAATTTTGTACCTGTTGTAAGATCGCCACCATCTGTATAAGTCCCCTTTCACATATCGGCAATTGAAAGACAGACAGACGAAGTTTGTAGAAGAAAGGGCGAAGATGCAGAGTGTGTAGTACACGACCGGACATTTTTTGGTTTCTCTTTTGTTGTTTTCGCAAATTTCAACTTGTTGCTTTATATCATATTTCTCAAGCCCAAGACGTCTTCTTCGGGAGAGTCTTCTAATGCCAATTTTATGCAATAAACAATGTTTGACGTGGGATGACGGAAATTCATTCCAAATTAAAATAACAATGTTTTCCTTTTTTTAATCAAATTTCATTTTTATAAAAATTGTTTTATATGTTTTTGGTAATTTAAGTAAAACCACAGAATAAAATAAATATGTAATAATAAGTAAACAAACTACGAAAATAGATGAAAAACGAATATGAAAAAATTTCTGTCTGTTTATTAATTTCCAATATGTAAAAGTTTCAGGCAAGAACAAAAGAGAATTGACAAAATGTGCGGCAAAAAATGTCGCATATGTAAAACTGGACTTATTCTGCCTTGGGTATAAAAATTCACAACGAATGGTTAACACGGAGTTGCCAAATAAAAAATAGGATATTGATTTAAAATACTTTCGTGTAATGAAATAAAATTAGAAAAATTATGAAATAGTGCTAAATTAGGCATGGGGGTGCTATAGTACTTTTTACTTTCAAATAGTGCTAAAGAAAGTACAATTGTACCAACTTTTTCATCCCTGATATAAATACATGTTTAAATCAGCGGTGTTCAAAAATAAAAATGTGGATGTATTGCTAAGAGGGTTGCCCAGCACACATAATGTCAAGCACTTAAAATAAGAAAACAAGAAACAAAGTTTATATTAAGAATTTTTTTAATACATAACCAACTTATTAAATGAATGTACTTTCAATTTCAAGGAAAAGAAAAAAATATATACTATACGGCCGAAATTCTCTTCAATTTTTAAAAATTTCAATATTCTTTTACTTCCTTTTATTTGTGTTCAATTGTAATTGAAAATCGTGTGTTTGCTTTGCTTCAACCAACAACAATGCCTAATAAATTTCTGAAAAAAAATGACGACAGTTTGCAGCATGTGTTTTCATCGCTTGCTCAACGTGAATGAATAAAAGTATTTAAAAGAGCGTAACAAATGTGTGTAAATTGTTTCCAACAATTGTTGTATGGGACGAGCACCGCTGGTTTAAATACATAATGTTAATAACAAATTAAAGTATTAATTCTAAATATTATTAATAATAATGCTTATTGTTTTTAACTTAACAATTTATTTTTGTAATAATTGTACATAATAAGCTATGTTCATACAAATATGTGTAACATAAGTCTTTAACATAAGTTACAGAAAATTTTTTATAAACATAAAAGAAATTTTTAAAAAGTCTTTAACATCAAACAAAACAGTTTTTACGATCTCCTGAAAATTTTGAAAATTCACTTAAGTTGCTTTTACCACAGATAACATTGTTAAAAAGTACGAAATCACAGAGCGAAAATACTACAATACCATTTAACATACTTACATACAAGCACCTTCCCTGCGAAAACAGTGAAAGTCAAATGACGGGACAGTGCACCATTTCGCGAGAAGGCGGTCAAAAATTTAAACATTTGACTGGATTGGAATTTTGTTACGCGGTATAGACTATAGACTTCAAGTTTAAGATATAAAACTTTAAAATCGAACGGTTACAAAAATAGTTATGATGGGTTTAAAAAGCACTTTAAGTTTCAGCTAATTTTTGCTGCAAAAGAGAAGTATTAAAACATGTTAAAAAAGTTTGTTCTACACAAAGTCTTATATATTAAGTCACGTTTACAACTTATACTTATTAAAAACTTAAATTTTATAGGAAAGTGCCAAATACAAACTGCAAACATTGGTTTAAGAAGACGCGGGTTTGTATTTAACTCCAAAACAGACATAATAAATATTATATGTTAACTTTTATTATAAATTTGTACCTCTATTGTTTTGAAAATTACTATTAATTAAACAATTTTAGTAAATGTTTCTTCTAAATAGACCTGATTTTCATCTTCTAGAAGTAGTTTTTCTTCTACGTCTAATTGAATAGAGTTAGTTATCCATTTTTGACTGATATTGGACATATAAGACTCTGATGTGCATAATAAAATCGTAATCAGGTTTCATAGTACAACATCTGGAAATTTTTCTTGTGTTGTGCTCGCGAAACAAGTTATAGTCTTTGTTTTTGTGCTTCTTAAGAGAGATATCCTATTCGTAGCATATTGTGTTGAATAATTTGTTCCCCATGGTACAACATTTTATGAACTGTGGATAGCATATATCTCCAAGATTATTTTTCGCAATAAAGTATAGCGGTTTTTTTTGGCGTACTCTCCAAATTTTTTTGCATTTATATTTCTGCTGCATTATAGAACTTGTAATATAATGTTGAATCGCCTTAATAGTTCCAAATCTACACATGTGATAGATGCTGCAGTTTCTGGATGTCAAAAAAATCTCCTTGCGGTATTTTCATCATTTGTGTTTGCTTCTCCTTGCGTATTCTAGCATGAAGAGGGGGTAATCTAAATTCGTATGCTGCCTTAAAACTATCATCTTCTGGAATGGGATGGCTAATTGACTTGTAGCTTGACGATGCTTTTGTATCAGTTAAAGCTTGTGCAACTTTTCCATCAGTCATATTTTTTTAAAGAACAAACACAATCCGCGAAGCCATTTTGGCTTGTCTGCAGACCCCTCGACTAATAGTCTAGTACGCTAGCTACTAGTCTACGGGGCTCCCGTAGAATCCGATTTCTGGTCATCAGCATCTGATGAATTTTCGGCATGACATTATTTGTATTGTCTGACCAGAGGACGCATCGCATCCCCATTTAGAAATCTAAGTAATGCTGGCATTTTTAATTTTTTTTGCAAACGATCAATATCAAGCTTATTTTACAACCGTTCGGCAGTGCATTCAAGAAGATCTTACAATTTCATTTCTGCTAAAGTGAAAGTAACACTCATAGCAGTTTGTAAGCAATATTTTTTGACAGCGACTAAATCTCTATACTCTGGGAAAATCCCAGATTTCTTTTCATTGGTTCGCATCCGCAATTCCTTGTATTGATTTTTAATTAATTTTAAATCCAAAAATATTGCTGGAGTAAATTTCTTGTCTTTATATATATGTATGTACATATTTATACTTTTAACTCCCACTGGAGCATAGGGCGCCATTTGATGTAGGAATATTTTTCAAAATCCTCTTTGAGTTTGATGATTGTTGGAGACATTTCTTCATTGATGTTCTGAAGTTTGCGTCTTCTAGTTCTTTCACTACATTCGTCAATTGGTTTTGCTGGTCGACCCTATTTTTCGCATTTGTAGATGAAATTTCGAAAACAAGTTCTTTTCATAATCATTCATGGTGACATTCGTACATCTTTTTCTTGCTATAAGAGCATTCAACGTACCGTTTTTTCAATCTCTTTCAAAAATTTATAAAATTTTTGTGTAGTTCTTTCTTCTGTATTGATTATTTTAAAAAATTTATTACTTAGTATATGCAATTCCACATCGTGTACATAATTTAGTTGGAAGAAAATATCAGCGAGACCTCTATATGTTCAAATTGTAATTAATAACAATTGTGAACACATTATTTTAAATACTCTTACTCGCAACATCTCAATCAAGAAACGAACACATACACTTGCGCACATACGAAGGGTGAGAAACCCACAACACTAAAAATAGACGTGCGCCCATGAAGTTAATCACAAAAATATTTTGGATATATGTTTTTCCAGAAATTTCCATTTTAATTTTTTAAAGTTTACAAAACAATTCACGGTACAAGAGAAAATTTTTCCCTCTTTGATGATCATAAAAAAATCAAATATTTGCTGGTCGTTTATGATTTCGTGTTTTTTAATAACTCATAAATTACACAGTGCAACACGAAAAAAATAACCATATACGGACACCACTACGTGATAAAAGACAAAAAAAGAAGACCCGTGTCTCCTAGTTTTGCCCAAAGTCATGCACTTTGTTTTGGGCCCCCAAAGATTTGGGGCCTCGGTGTCATTTTCCAAAATACTGATCATTTTCTCAGGCTCATGTCTTGCGTATCGTTCGGAATTTTGGTTTACTCTCTGAGACAAAGTTGTAAATCCTGTCATGAAAAACAAAAATTGTAAACACATAAAATCAAAAAATCTTCATCTTGCGATTTACGCAAAAAATTAGATTTTTTAAACTTTTTTCCACTGTTAAGGTTCATGGGTAGCAAACCGTTAAAAATTCAAGAAAACAATTAAGTACAAAAATGTACCTAAGATCTCAATTAACAACTTTTTAGAACATATTAACTTCTTAGGAATGATTCTTAATACCGTTTAGGTAGCGCTTATGTAGCCGCAAAAGTGAAAAATTTCCCAAAATTTTTTTAATTTCGTTTGTTTGTTCTTTACTTCAACATTGAGATACATACTATGCTATCTATTACAAGAATGTACCTAAGATCTCAATAAACAACTCACGTGATCACGCACCGACCGCAGCAGCACAGGTAAAGCAATAAGCTCAGCACACGCATCAAGGGACGCAGCATACAATATAAAAGCCACACGACGATTAGTAGTATCTCTTCCCAAAAAGAACGTTTCTATGGGTTTCCTTTTTATAATTGAGTGTACTGAGTTGTTGTATTCATATATTGCTCTGTACAATAGTTCTGAAAAGGTCCACTGTCTATTTTCGGCTTTAAGACAACGCATAACTTCCGAAAGCGTGGAATAAAACCTTTCGATATGTCCATTTACGCTACTGCTATAGGGTGGAATCATGAATACCTTTATGTTATATTGGTTTTCCAGCATGAAAACTATAGCTGAGGAATTAAAAGCTTTTTCATTGTCCATAACAATTATATATGGTATACCGAATGAAAGTAACATCTCTCTTAGGGGCTCCTTAAGGTCAGACCGAGACTTTAGAATTCTTGCTTGTGCAAATTTTGAAAATTTATTTATAGCGGTTAGTACTGCTTTTTTCCTTTTATGAAAATGTCTATGTGGACGATTTGTTCAGGAAATTGTGGATTGCGGTTTTATTAGATGTCTTTCATATTTGTTTTCTTTACATATTTTACAGAGGCTGATGAGTTTTTTTTATTTGCGAATGCATATATGGGAAGCAAAATTTTGTCAAAAGCTGTGCCTTATTCTCAATACTGTTCCTGTGAGCTTGATTATTCTCTTTAAGTATTTAGATTTCTTGGTCTTCTTCGTTTTTCAAATCCGTCACTATGTTCCTGCAGTATTCCTAAGATTTCGTCTGATGTGTGTATGCAATTAGTTACGGAGGGATTCAGATGACTTTTTAGTATCTGAGTCAGGGATTCTATTGTAATATTAAGTTCGTTAATTCTATGTCTGTGAAAAGAAGGGAAAACAATAACCTTGGAAGCCTGCATAGAATTATTTTCTTAAAAAACAACATTAGTAGGGACAACAATTTCAAAGTTACGAAACCATTGGGCTCCTTCGTTGGAAATGAATGGCTTGTATTGCAATTCATAATTGAAATCCTCGTGAAATGCTTTTAATCTTTTAAGTTTAAAATTAGAATTTTTGTTATTTAAAGCGTAAGTCAGAGGAAGATGGTCTGTAAATATCTTTAACTTTGCGGAGCTATAAAGGCAATTTCTTAGCGACTCTAAGGCCTATACGATAACGAGCAATTCCCTTTTGTTTGTGGCGGAGTGCTCTTCTGCTTTGCTAAGGGTTCTTGATAGGAACACAATAGGCCTATTTTCTTTGGATAGCACTGCTCCTAGTGCTTAGTTTGATGCGTCTTTCGTGAGGGTAAACTCCCTATTGAAGTCTGAATACACTAACATAACATCAATTGTTATCTTTCTTGACATGTATTTAGACGAACGTCCTGCGTCCCCTCTCAAAAACATTGTCAGGGGTTTTGTGATTTTAGTATAGTCCCTGATAAAACGTCTATAATAATTTGACAATCCCAGAAATGATCTTAGATTTTTTGGTGTTTGGGTGTTGGGAATTTTAGGACTTCTTCTACCTTTTTGGGATTTGTTTTTATTCCTTCGTCTGGAATGATGAATCCTAGAAATTCCACTTCTCTTTTTAAGATCTCGCATTTGTCTAATTGAACTTTCATGTTTGAAAGTCTGAGGGTTCCTAAATTGGTATCGATTTCTCTATAATGGTCTTCTTCGCTTTTAGAATATTATGATACCGTCCATGTAGACAAAACAAGATTTTCCTATCCATTTCCTCAGTATATCGTCCAGTGTCCGCTGAAATATAGAAGGTGCATTTCTTAAGTCAAACGGTAATCTGGTAAACACGTGTTTACCATTGTTGACTGAAAATGCCGTCTTTTGCCTATCGGCTTCTTTTAACGGCGAAACCCGCTTTTAACGTCTACCACTGAGAAGAATTTGTTTTGTCCCAATTGTGGGAGAATTGTTATTTGCAAGAAAACAATTTTGGTTTGGCAAAGGATTTCGTACTATGCTAGGTAAAATGTAATTTTTGTTCGAACCTGTGTCAATAAGAAAGTTTAAGATTTGTCCTGCACTCAAAATAAGGTAGGAACGGATCTATTGATCTAAGAAACGTATGTCTACGAGTTCTTGAGCTTCAGTTTCTAATGTCTCTGTTTTGTTTTGAAGGTATTCGTCTAATGTTGGGAGCTCTTCTTCTGCCTCGTAGCTTTTTAATTCTTTATATTGGTTACTGTTAAAATTATTATCTCTTTCTCTTTGTGGGCTTCGCAAATATTCGGGCTGAACGGTCAGCCTTGTACCAAAAAATTGATTATTCTGGGTTGGTCTGTTCATATAATTCACAGCCCTTGTTCTCATAGAAGTGTGCACGTCTATAGGCTCATGAGGTGGCCGGGGCTTTGGTCCGTTTGGCCGTGGTGGACCAAAATTTGGATTTGGATAGCTTTGTACATTTGGTGTTTGATTATAGTCGTTGTAGTAACTCACAGGAAGAGCTGGTCTTAGTTGTTGATAATTGGAAGATCGTTGTGGCATATGAGCCAGTCGATGGTAAAAGTTTCTCTGCTGTTTATCCTGATATTGTAATCTATTTATTGGTCGACCGCTTCCCTACCAATGTCCATGCAGGACAATTTGTTCATAATGGGTGAAAGATAAGAGTACACCTCTTAATAAAAGTCTTGAACTTTACTGTTGCCTTGCACTAGAGTACTCATTTGGTACTCTAGAGCAGGGAAAGGCAATCTATACTTTTACATTTTGCTACTGTGTGAGTTATATTTATTCTCCCTCTCACAACGAAACGGTGTTGCCAGTAAAATTGAGTTGTATACCCAAAAAAAATTGTGGCACTTTGGTTTGCAATGTATAAAGCATGTTCTAAAAAAGTATTAAATTATTCTAGGAATTGTTTATTTCGTATGGACAATATTGTATGCGTAATAAGCTTTCTAAGAGCTTAATTGTTAAACGATTTATATTTTTATTTTGAATATGTCCCAATATAGAAAAAGTTGATTCACATATGTATCACATAGGTCAACCCAAACATGGAATATAATTTTAAAATTTAATTTTTTAATTTTGGGTATGTATCTGCTGAAATATTTTTCCAGAAATCTGCCCCTATTGTTGAAAAATGCCCTTTCATGCTATGTATTTTCATACGTGACAAACCAAACATTTGGTTTGCCATTGCACCATACATTATTTTGTACAGCCGACGCACTGTGGCTGAAAATCGTTTTTCATTGGCCAAAACTCAAATTTTTTTTTGTCACCGATTTTTAAAATTTTTACGCCCTTTTGCAGCTAATATATCCAGATTAAGGTAGCCAAAAAATTAGGTTAAACTATTGATAATTGTGAGCGTGGCATGCTGTCAAACTCAACGGTTTTTTTAATTTCAGAAAAAGGTGTTTTTCTTTTGTTTTTTATAAAAAATAAATGGTTACTACTCGCAAGTTATCATCGATAATGGCCTGCGGTCTTTTTTATAATGTTGGTAGGATTATAGTCTTTAGTTTTTGTAAGTGGTCAGAGCTCTAGCGTTTAATATTAAGGGCGTTACGGAATATTTATGAAACTACTATATTTTTCTCAAATTTAAACTTTAGTGGAATAGAACTTCTAGGGAACAAAAGGGAACAAGAAATGTATACCACCCGGAGAAAGGTGAAAGTGTCCTCTTTACCGCTATATATACTTTTGCACCCGCCACGAGCCGCCTGTAGAACACTTTTTTCATTTTAATGAAATTACTCCAAAGTACTCGTATACAATGGTGTATATAATTTTCACTTTTTTGCCTAAAAGTTTATGTTTTTTACTTTAGACTACGTAAAACTAAAAAAATTAAATATAATACCTGCGAAAGGGTTTAATGGCTTTGTTTTGATCAGCCAAAAATTGGTAATAAAATTATCACAAATTATCACAAAATTCTACAGTAAACATATGATCTGTTACTAAATTTACCTGTTATCAAATGTTAGGGTCAACCAAAGTCATAAGCAATTTTATAACAATAATCGCGACATTAAAGCACTAAAGAAAAAAAAAATAACCCAACAACAACAACAAATATTGGCGAGATACTAATCAGTTTTACCTGATATTAAGGTCTGGACAACATGTGCAGTTTTGTGCAATTTAAGCACTACCTGCTATGAAATTAAAGATCAATGTGTGAATAACATGTATCTAAAAATGTATAAAACTACGGATTCGATAAGGGATTACTCAGTTAATCCTCTAAGTGTACGGATAAAACATAACAGACGCAAATAAAAATATTCAGAAAAATATGAAGAGCTTCAGTTATAAAGAACTGGCCGAAGAGTATTTTAGAAACAAAAACCAGGAAGATGTTCTTAGCTACGTTAAAATAAAATTAAACTTAAATTCGTGGAACACATACTAAAAATCAATTATGATTTGGATTTCGGGTCTTCAGGATCAATAAGAAACAACGAAACCAACAAAGAGTTAAGAAGTTCAAAAAAGAAACATGTTCAAGATGAATATCGCAAATTAGGATTGATTATAGATCAGCCAAAACAAGGGTCAGGCAATACAAATGATGGCAATACCGCAAGAAGATTCTTTTCAGATCCAGAAACAGCATCTGAAATAACAGGAGTGGATTTAAACCTCATTTTCAGATTTAAAATAATCCTAGAAGTACTTGCGTGCAATGAAGAAATTGACTCTAGAAAATTTGGAGATTATGCAAAGGAAACTGCAAAAATATATACAACCAACTACCCATGGAGAAATATGTCTGCAACAGTTCACAAAATCCTTTATCATGGAGAAGATGTCATTAAATATCATTTGGTGCCACTTGGAGATCTATCAGAGGAGGCTCAGGAAAAAAGGAACAAGGATTACAGATTTTATAGAGAGCACAATACTAGAAAAATTTCAAGAAATTCAACAAATGAAGATCTATTTAATATATTATTGGCAACGTCAGATCCGTTTATCTCCAGTATTCGAAATCAATGGAAAGTGGAACATCGGGATTTAGATGAAGAAGCCAAAAAACTACTAAAGAACAGAGATAGCACAGAACAAAATATGGAATATTTGCAATCAATATTTGAGTCAAATGAATAATAATTATAATTGCCTTTCATTGTTATTTAAGTACGAAAAACATAATATTAGTAAAAAATAATAATAAACAGAACCTACCATTGTTGCAAATGCTATTAAAATTTATTGCAGTTTTTATTTTAAAATGTTTTTAAAATTATCAAATTTGACAGCAAAAAATAATAAATTTTTCTGTAGTAATAGCAATATTTTTAGATAATATTATTAACGTTTTTTTAAGTGTAACTATTCTTTGAGTGTAAACAAATTTGCAAATTTGTCAGCAAAAAATTTTAAATTTTTCAGTAATAGCAAAATCTCCAGTTGATTTTACTATTTTTTTCAGTGTACAATTTTTTTAAGTGTAACATAAAAAAAATTCCATTATTACAAAAATTATTTATAATTATTATTAATTTCCAAATATTCAAATTTTTTAATAAATAAAAAATAATAATTCCATATTTCACTCTAAAAGTTAAAAAAAATTCAAAAGTTCAACTTTGACCTAGAATTCCTTAAAAAGTCCTCAATCAATTTTAATAAAATTTAAACTGAGTCAAGCTGAACTAAATATCTATCCAATAAAAAAAAAATTACTTCAATATTTTGATCGGTTCAAAAGTTACAGAGTTTTGGCCAATGAAAAACGATTTTCAGCCACTGTGCGACGGTTGTATTTTCGCCGCCGCACAGTGGCTGAAAATCGTTTTTCATTGGCCAAAATTCTGTAACTTTTGAACCGATCAAAATATTGAAGTAATGTTTATTTTATTGGATAGATATTTAGTTCAGCTTGACTCAGTTTAAATTTCATTAAAATTGATTAAGGACTTTTTAAGGAATTCTAGGTCAAAGTTGAACTTTTGAATTTTTTTTACTTTTAGAGTGAAATATGGGTTTATTATTTTTTTATTTATTAAAAAATTGAATATTTGGAAATTAATAATAATTATAAATATTTTTTGTAATAATGGAATTTTTTTAATGTTACACTTAAAAAAAATTTTACACTGAAAAAAATAGTAAAATCAACTGGAGATTTTGCTATTACAGAAAAATTGAAAATTTTTTGCTGACAAATTTGCAAATTTGTTTACACTCAAAGAATAGTTACACTTAAAAAAACACGTTAATAATATTATCTAAAAATATTACTATTACTACAGAAATATTTATTATTTTTTGCTGTCAAATTTGATAATTTTAAAAACATTTTAAAAATAAAAACTGCAATAAATTTTAATAGCATTTGCAACAATGGTAGGTTCTGTTTATTATTATTTTTTACTAACATTATGTTTTTCGTACTTAAATAACAATGAAAGGCAATTATAATTATTATTCATTTGACTCAAATATTGATTGCAAATATTCCATATTTTGTTCTGTGCTATTTCTGTTCTTTAGTAGTTTTTTGGCTGCTTCATCTAAATCCCGATGTTCCACTTTCCATTGATTTCGAATACTGGAGATGAACGGATCTGACGTTGCCAATAATATATTAAATAGATCTTCATTTGTTGAATTTCTTGAAATTTTTCTAGTATTGTGCTCTCTATAAAATCTGTAATCCTTGTTCCTTTTTTCCTGAGCCTCCTCTGATAGATCTCCAAGTGGCACCAAATGATATTTAATGACATCTTCTCCATGATAAAGGATTTTGTGAACTGTTGCAGACATATTTCTCCATGGGTAGTTGGTTGTATATATTTTTGCAGTTTCCTTAGCATAATCTCCAAATTTTCTAGAGTCAATTTCTTCATTGCACGCAAGTACTTCTAGGATTATTTTAAATCTGAAAATAAGGTTAAAATCCACTCCTGTTATTTCAGATGCTGTTTCTGGATCTGAAAAGAATCTTCTTGCGGTATTGCCATCATTTGTATTGCCTGACCCTTGTTTTGGCTGATCTATAATCAATCCTAATTTGCGATATTCATCTTGAACATGTTTCTTTTTTGCACTTCTTAACTCTTTGTTGGTTTCGTTGTTTCTTATTAATCCTGAAGACCCGAAATCCAAATCATAGCTGATTTTTAGTATGTGTTCCATAAGTCGTATTCTTGCATGTAGTGGTGATAATCCAAATTCATATGCATCGGTATTATCTAATGATTTTGTCGGGACTTGGTTTAATTGGGTTGATGTTGCTTGGCATATAATGCAGCTGGATGCAGCCTTCGTGCTAGTCAAAGCCTGACCTACTTTTCCATCTATCATTGTCAGCACTAATTGGTAGCTTACTTCAATTTGCTGCCCATCCAACTGTAATTGTAATGGCTGTAGTGTTGCAATTTTGGTCTTGATATCACTAACTTCTTTGTTAATGGCATCATGAGTTTCTTTTTTGAATTCAAATTTGATTGGCCTGCAGTATTTCGTAGAAGATGGTGTCTCATTTTTCCAAATATCCATTGTTTGCGTTATACTAGTCGAAGGCTCTGAATCTTCCAAAATCTTTTTCAATCGCAATGGTACAAATGATACCATGAACATATCCGAGTCCGAAATATTTTCACATACAACTTGTTTGTATTGTTTTTGTCCCGAAGAACCATCACATCCCCATTTACAAAAAAGAATTAACTTTGTGTTTCCATATTTCTTTAACTCATTTCCTGTTATTGATTGTAGCAAGCGTTCTGCTGTGTGATCAAGTAGAGATTGTAGTTGTACCTCTGCCGAAATTAATGTGATTGCAATAGTGTCCTTTGATGGCCAACAGTCCATTTTAGCAGCGGTTATGTAATGATATGCTGGATACATATTTGAACCTTTTTCAAGTGCACGCAGTCTGAGCGTAATATATTGCTGTTTTGTTAATTTCAAATCCAGAAATAATGCTAATGCCTTCTGTTTTGTGTACTGTATTGCGTCACTCGGAGTTGGTATATTTTTAATAATCCGTTTTGTTCTCACTGGACTAGCTTTAACAACTTTTTCAATGATATTGCGTAGTCCAATGATTTGCGAGGTCTTCCAGCCTTATCTTGCTTTGCTGTTTCTGCAGCGACAGTAAGTTGGCCCTCTAACCAGTTTGCAGTTTTTATATAAAAGTTTTGTTTACTGTAGCTAACTTCTTTGTAGCGTTTTTTAGTGCTTTGACGAAATTAGATAATTGCTCTTGCATTTCGGTGCTTCACGAATTTAAGTTTATTTTAACGTAACTAAGAACATCTTCCTGGTTTTTGTTTCTAAAATACTCTTCCGCCAGTTCTTTATAACTGAAGCTCTCCATATTTTTGTGAATATTTTTATTTGCGTCTGTTATGTTTTACCCGTACACCTAGAGGATTAACTTATTACTGAGTAATCCCTTATCGAATCCGTAGTTTTATACATTTTTAGATACCTGTTATTCACACATTGATCTTTAATTTCATAGCAGGTAGTGCTTAAATTGCACAAAACTGCACATGTTGTCCAGACCTTAATATCAGGTAAAAATGATTGTGTATCTCGCCAATATTTGTTGTTGTTGTTGGGTTGTTTTTTTATCTTTAGTGGTTTAATGTCCCGATTATTGTTATAAAATTGCTTATGACTTTGGTTGACCCTAACATTTGATAACAGGTAAATTTCGAAAGAGATCATATGTTTACTGTAGAATTTTGTGATTATTTGTGATAATTTTATTACCAATTTTTGGCTGATCAAAACAAATCCATTAAACCCTTTCGCAGGTATTATATTTAATTTTTTTAGTTTTACGTAGTCTAAAGTAAAAAAACATAAACTTTTAGGCAAAAAAGTGAAAATTATATACACCATTGTATACGAGTACTTTGGAGTAATTTCATTAAAATGAAAAAAGTGTTCTACACACGGCTCGTCACGGGTGCAAAAGTATATATAGCGGTAAAGAGGACACTTTCACCTTTCTCCGGGTGGTATACATTTCTTGTTCCCTTTTGTTCCCTAGAAGTTCTATTCTACTAAAGTTTAAATTTGAGAAAAATATAGTAGTTTCATAAATATTCCGTAACGCCCTTAATATTAAACGCTAGAGCTCTGACCACTTACAAAAACTAAAGACTATAATCCTACCAACATTATAAAAAAGACCGCAGGCCATTATCGATGATAGCTTGCGAGTAGTAATCATTTATTTTTGATAAAAAACAACAGAAAAACACCTTTTTCTGAAATTACAAAAAACCGTTGAGTTTGACAGCATGCCACGCTCACAATTATCAATAGTTTAACCTAATTTTTTGGCTACCTTAATCTGGATATATTAGCTGCAAAAGGGCGTAAAAATTTTAAAAATCGGTGACAAAAAAAAAAAGACTTTTGGCCAATGAAAAACGATTTTCAGCCACAGTGCGCCGTCGTTGAATTTTTTAATGTTAGTAGATTTTGGTCGCCGTCAAGGGTATTTATGACTAGCGTTCTCAACGTAATTAATTTCACTTCAGCTTGGAGTATAATGACATTTCTAACGTAACGACGTAAGCTCTTTTAATAGTTTTCGACATGATTTACAGACACACTTTTTGCTCACTTTTCGAGAAACGATAGAATAGTTTGTTTCACATCTTTTCGACGCGAGAAATTCTCGCCAAAGTTACAGAACATGGGTACTGCTCATTTCTATGTTTCAACATCGTTTTTGACATTTTTATAGCATCATTTTTATTTAATAAATAAATACTTTACGTTAATTAATACTAATAAGAATTTATTTAATATGAGAGTTACATTCTTTTTATTAATTAAAAAAATTTACTTAAAATAAATAAAAACTAATAGCCTTATTCACAAACGATTAATAAAGTTATTGTAGGTTTAATGTTGGATTTTTATATGGGATCGCGCGTAATCAATCACGTGAGCGTGCATGAGCGTGAGTATAAAAAAACTTAACGTGAGTGAGCATGCATGAGTAGATTTTTTGCGTGATTGTTTCGTGATTTTTTCGATTTTGCAATTTTTTTCATATTTTAAATAGGTACGTGGTTTTAAATTATGTCATGCAGACATAAAATGTTGTGCCGGTATGTATTAATGTACTGATGTGAATGAACGAGTCAAAGTAGCAGTATAAGTCCGAGTTTAGACTCGCGAACATTTGGAAGAAAAACATTTATTTGGAAAAAAGCTAAAGATCTTCCAATTCTGCAAAAATTGGCTAAACAAACGAAGGAGTTTTTCAACGCCAGGAAGAATACTTGAATAGATGTGCAACAGACTTCTCGGGAAAAATGTTGACAAAATTTTATTTCTGCATATATCTATTCATCTATTAACGCTAAAGTACAAGATCCCACTTAATCTTAATATTTTACACAGATTCCTTATGAGCTACAAAATTAATGATTTTAATCAAAAAATTTTTAGTACGTACATAATTTTAAATTTCACTTCAAAACTTTAAAATAAAAGAAAATTTATATTTTCTTTAGTAATTTTCAATTGTATTCAATAGGCAAATTTGATTTTAACTACAAAGTTTGAAATCGCATGATACATATGTACATACATACATATGTGTAAATCCTGCGTGACGAACCGTACATTCATACGAGTTTTCACACTAATATATAAAAATTTTTTGGTCTTTCAAAGAGGTACGTTCAACTTATGCATGGTATTTAGTGGGATATAAGTTAAAAATTTTTTAGTAGCTATATGTTGCGAAATAATTGATCATAAAATTTTGTTCCGGAAGTAACTTTGAAAGTAAAGTGTGTTTTCTTAATTTTTTTCGAATTTTGCACAATAAAGCACACAAAATATAGCTCCTAAAAGAAAGATTAATAAAAGAGAATTCTAAAATAACTTATTTGCAGCCAAAAAATTTTTTTGTTTTTGTCACGGTTCACACTATGAAATTTTTCTTTCCGAAAGTGTTAGTTTGTAGGTGTACGGGGCGCGAAGATTGTGTACAAAAAAAGAATGTGAAAATAAGCATGCAAAAATCTTAAATTTTATTACAAAAAATTTCAATGTGTAGTAGACATTAATGAAAGTTCAAAATAGAAAAGAGATAATTTCAGAAAGAAAACTTTCATAGTCTGAACCGGGACTTTGTGACGCACCCTACGTGACGCACGCTACATTTTTTCCATTCTATTTTCTACTCTGAAATTTCATACCCAATTTCAATGTTTCCAAAATAGTAAACACAATTTTTTTTGCTAAAATTGAAGAGAATTCAATGTATAAAAATATGGCTTTCGATTGGCCCATCTTCATTAACACTGATATGAATGATATGAGTACCTAAAAATGGTTAATTTCTGGTATGAAATTAGAAGATCTGAGGTAGGGTAGGATTTGGTAATAATTTCTGCATTAATGATCGTCGAAATACATTTATTGTATTAATCAAATTATATATCTAGTCTAATATTCCATAAAAAAATAAAAAATAGCTTTGATCACTTTCATAAAATTTTGTTTGGTGGACTGTTTCTGGGGCTTATTCATATATCAAAATTGAAAAATTATATTTCAAAACTAACAAACTGTTTCAGAAAAGTATATTTCTCAGTTAAACATAATTTTCCTCTTTTCTTGCAGAATTTTCCAATTGTATATTAGACTTTTCTATTTGCATTCAGAAATTTTAATGTATAAATACTTATAGGTTTTGAATTTTACGTGAATAATGATTGTGACTAACTTTTTTTCCACTCACGTGAACGTGAGCCTAAAATATGAGGTCGTGCGTGAGCGTGCATGAGTGAAATTTTTTTATCGTGAGCGTGCATGAGCGTGAGTCAAAAGTCACTCACGATCGCATCTTTAATGTTAACCATATTTTTTTAATGCGTGCAGCTAACTTTGATTTTTTATTTGAAAATATTTTAAAACTGCCAAAAAATATGGTATGTGTGCCGGTATACCAAATGCACTTAAGCAACGTTTAAGAAGAATAATAACAGAAAATATATATTTTTGGGTAGTTAAGTCAAAACGCGGTTAACTTTATTTTTTTGTATGAAAATAATTTTAAAATGCCGAATATGTTAGGCATTTATCTTAAATGTGCAGGTACAAAGAGCCACTTAAAAAAAGAATTTATATTGGATTTTGAAAAATAGTCAGAGAAATTATTAGCTTTATACAGTTACATATGTCAAAAGTGCTCAAAAAGCTAAATCAAAACTACTGTATTTGAAAAAAGAAAAGATTTCAAATGAAAGATTGTTGAAAGACGTCAAAGATAATGGAGTCAAAAGATTACAGAAATTATGCGCGAATAGATGAAAAAACTTTTCTTAAATTATCAGACATGATAAAACACAAAATTACAAAGCTCATTTATTTTTTCCGTGGTTGCCGAAAATACAAACATATGCACCTTGAGGGTTTTCAATGAACTAAACCAGTAAAAAGAATAAACACGACTACACATTATACAACATCAATGCAACCAGAAAATATCAAAATATTTTGATGTTTATGAAACCTCTATTGCAACACGATACGAAACCATAAATACGACTACAGACTATGCAACCTATAATGAAACAAGCCTAGTTGCATAAACGCGTTGCAATGTGTGTAGCCAGCATAACAATCAGTGTTACCGCTAACAAATTTGTTTTCCCTCAGTGCACATTTAAAACACATGTTATATAATTTTTCCATTACAGTAAATAGAGAATCAAAGGCTCTTTTTGTCTCTCAATATGTGTTCTGCTTTAACAGACATTATTTGTAAAACTTCCTGTCAGTGTTTGAAAATAAACGCTATATAATGTACTTTAGTGTTCTTTACTGTAGAATATTGAATAAACAAACACAAGTGTGGAAAATACACAAAAAAGAACGTAATTCTGCTTGTGGTACATATTTTTAGACAACGAGAATGCTCTACTGAAGAAACTTAGCACAAAAAATTAAAACATTTAAATGTGTTTTGTTTTTTTGTGGACAAACACAAGTACAGTACAGTTTGTGTATTTAATATGCACGCATGAACCAAAAAACAAGATTGCGCACTCAGTCGTACAAAAAAATTCTACTGTGCAGTTACGTCATCATAGAATGAGTGTTTGTTGTAAAGAGTGTAAAGGTACGGTCACAGTGGGGAAACATTTCATTCAAATTATGATTATGTTTAACCAAAATGTTTATAACTCAGTACACAATTTGTTTTCTTGTCACACTACGCACATTCTTTTGTTTCTGTTTATTTGTCAAACAGCTTTCAAAAAAGTTTTGTTATAAGTTTTAATTAAATTCATAAAATTTTTAGCCTTGTCATGAAAATTGTTTTTCTGGACGCTATTATGATTGCAGGCAGCAAGCATTTATTTGACCATTTCATATAAAAACCTACTTTTTTATTTATTTTTTACTTACATGCAATAAATGTGAAAAAACAAACAGAAATCGTTGGAGTTTGCGATTTTGGAAAATATTTTTGAACTAATTTAAAGCAGGTAGAATCATTTTATATTGTCGTAATATATGACTTATCCTTAAAGGCTCCGCCGCACAGTGGCTGAAAATCGTTTTTCATTGGCCAAAAGTCTAATTTTTTTTTGTCACCGATTTTTAAAATTCTTACGCCCTTTTGCAGCTAATATATCCAGATTAAGGTAGCCAAAAAATTAGGTTAAACTATTGATAATTGTGAACGTGGCATGCTGTAAAACTCAACGGTTTTTTTTAATTTCAGAAAAAGGTGTTTTTCTTTTGTTTTTTATAAAAAATAAATAGTTACTACTCGCAAGCTATCATCGATAATGGCCTGCGGTCTTTTTTATAATCTTGGTAGGATTATAGTCTTTAGTTGTTGTAAGTGGTCAGAGCTCTAGCGTTTAATATTAAGGGCGTTACGGAATATTTATGAAACTACTATATTTTTCTCAAATTTAAACTTTTGTGGAATAGAACTTCTAGGGAACAAAGGGGAACAAGAAACGTATATCACCCGGAGAGAGGTGAAAGTGTCCTCTTTAACGCTATATATACTTTTGCACGTGACGACCCGTGGGTAGAAAACTTTTTTCATTTTAATGAAATTACTCCAAAGCACTCGTATACAATGGTGTATGTAATTTTCACTTTTTTGCCTAAAAGTTCATGTTTTATTACTTTAGACTACGTAAACCTAAAAAAATTAAATATAATACCTGCGAAGGGTTTAATGGCTTTGTTTTGATCAGCCAAAAATTGGTAATAAAATTATCACAAAATTCTACAGTAAACATAAGATCTCTTTCTAAATTTTCCTGTTATCAAATGTTAGGGTCAACCAAAGTCATAAGCAATTTTATAACAATAATTGGGACATTAAACCACTAAAGATAAAAAACAACCCAACAACAACAACAAATATTGGCGAGATACTAATCAGTTTTACCTGGACAACATGTGCAGTTTTGTGCAATTTAAGCACTACGTGCTATGAAATTAAAGATCAATGTGTGAATAACATGTATCTAAAAATGTATAAAACTACGGATTCGATAAGGGATTACTCAGTAATAAGTTAATCCTCTAAGTGTACGGATAACACATAACACGCAAATAAAAATATTCAGAAAAATATGGAGAGCTTCAATTATAAAGAACTGGCGGAAGAGTATTTTAGAAACAAAAACCAGGAAGATGTTCTTAGTTACGTTAAAATAAAATTAAACTTAAATTCGTGTAGCACCGAAATGCAAGAGCAATTATCTAATTTCGTCAAAGCACTAAAAAACGCTACAAAGAAGTTAGCTACAGTAAACAAAACTTTTATATAAAAAGTGCAAACTGGTTAAATGACCAACTTACTGTCGCTGCAGAAACAGCAAAGCAAGATAAGGCTGGAAGACCACGCAAATCATTGGACAACTGCAGCGATAGATCTAAGGGGCGGAAACTTTGGGATTTCGGGTCTTCAGGATCAATAAGAAACAACGAAACCAACAAAGAGTTAAGAAGTTCAAAAAGAAACATGTTCAAGATGAATATCGCAAATTTGGATTGATTATAGATCAGCCAAAACAAGGGTCAGGCAATACAAATAATGGCAATACCGCAAGAAGATTCTTTTCAGATCCAGAAACAGCATCTGAAATAACAGGAGTGGATTTAAACCTTATTTTCAGATTTAAAATAATCCTAGAAGTACTTGCGTGCAATGAAGAAATTGACTCTAGAAAATTTGGAGATTATGCTAAGGAAACTGAAAAAATATATACAACCAACTACCCATGGAGAAAAATGTCTGCAACAGTTCACAAAATCCTTTATCATGGAGAAGATGTCATTAAATATCTTTTGGTGCCACTTGGAGATCTATCAGAGGAGGCTCAGGAAAAAAGGAACAAGGATTACAGATCTCATAGAGACCACAATACTAGAAAAATTTCACGAAATTCAACAAAAGAAGATCTATTTAATATATTATTGGCAACGTCAGATCCGTTTATCTCCAGTATTCGAAATCAATGGTAAGTGGAACATCGGGATTTAGATGAAGAAGCCAAAAAACTACTAAAGAACAGAGATACCACAGAACAAAATATGGAATATTTGCAAGCAATATTTGAGTCAAATGAATGATAATTATAATTGCCTTTCATTGTTATTTAAGTACGAAAAACATAGTATTAGTAAAAAATAATAATAAACAGAACCAACCATTGTTGCAAATTCTATTAAAATTCATTGCAGTTTTTATTTTTAAAATGTTTTTAAAATTATCAAATTTGACAGCAAAAAATAATAAATTTTTCTGTAGTAATAGCAATATTTTTAGATAATATTATTAACATTTTTTTTAAGTGTAACTATTCTTTGAGTGTAAACAAATTTGCAAATTTGACAGCAACAAATTTTTAATTTTTCTGTAATAATAGCAAAATCTCCAGTTGATTTTACTATTTTTTTCAGTGTAAAATTTTTTTTAAGTGTAACATTAAAAAAATTCCATTATTAAAAAAAATATTTATAATTATTATTAATTTCCAAATATTAAATTTTTTAATAAATAAAAAAATAATAAACCCATATTTCACTCTAAAAGTTAAAAAAATTCAAAAGTTCAACTTTGACCTAGAATTCCTTAAAAAGTCCTCAATCAATTTTAATGTAATTTAAACTGAGTCAAGCTGAACTAAATATCTATCCAATAAAATAAAAATTACTTCAATATTTTGATCGGTTCAAAAGTTACAGAATTTTGGCCAATGAAAAACGATTTTCAGCCACTGTGCGCCGAGCCTTACCCAAAAAAAACCCACAAGACAATACTTACAAACAAAAAGCATTTTTTTGAACCGCAAAAATTGTAACAAATAGTTTTGTTGTTTTTTATTGTTGTTATATCAGATAAAATCTGAACAATAGCAATAAGCGCATCTAAAAATTCCTAGTGATTTATGTATTTACTAATACAGTTTTGCTTTATAAAATTAACTATTCATTGGATTGAGCACTGCGTCTCTTCTTGTTAAATATCTATAACAATCTTTTATTTGAATATTTATCATTATTTCGCTAACGGCTTGTCAGCATCGTTAGGAAAATTTATTATATATGTATGTATGTATATTTTTTACAATAAAAGACTAACAGCTCAAATAACGTGAATTTTGTAATTTTAAAACACGAACTCTCATATTCATAATATTTAAAATTTACATTTACTTGTTTGAGTTCTTTTAATTAGTCAAAAGTAAAATAAAAACACAACGGAAATTGATTTTGAACTTAATGATGTTTATTTTCCTTAATACCACTGTTTAATAAAAAACACAAAGTAATTTGCAGCTCAAAAGTTTTTTCACAACTGATCCCAGGGACTGACTAGGCAGCAACTTCTTATAGAGTAAATAACACAGTTTCTGTGTTGCCGGTTATGTTGCATATGCAGTAATTGTGTATTTAGCTTTTATCTGTATGGCAGCTTTATAAAAGACGCGCGCTTACCACTTTTCGCAGGTATTCTTCCAGAGTACTATTAAATCTTTCTACCATGCCATCTGACTGTGGGTGGGCCGCCGTTGTTCTGGTTTTCTTTGACAGGTCAGAACTTAATTTGGAAACACAATCATTTACTTTGTCGGAACTAACACATATATGTATATGTATTTACATAGTTGCATATCATCTGCATACATATGGTTCTTACATTATGACAACTGTTTTGGTAAATCATTTATAAATATTGTAAAAAGTAGGGGCCCCAAGATTAACCCTTGAGGAATACCTACAGGCAACAGGAGTGATTTTTTATTGTTTTTAGACACATATTAGTAACTGTATTCTAGATAAGCTGAAATGAGACTGATTGATTGCAAACGCTTTAGAGTAATGTAAAAGTACTGAAAATGCAACATTACCATTATCAATATAACCAAGAATTTCCTCCATCACTTCAATAAGAGCAGTGGTGCAACTGTGCTTGGGTCGAAAACCAGACTGCATATCAGTTAGTAGGTTATTTTTATGTACATAAATAATTACCCATTTGCTTGTGTAATATCATTTCAAATGATTTAGATGGAAATAGATACTCTTTCTTGTTTTTCGGAATGGGTACAACTTTAGCACACTTCCAGTTTTGAGGGAAAATGCTTTTGGTTATAATTGTATTAAAGATGTATGTAATTTGTGGTAACAAAAATGGAAGAACAACTGTTAAAAATTCAAGATTATTGTTATCCGGGCCAACTTCATTGGATTTAACATTATGACAAACTTCAAAATCATCTTCTTGGGAAACACAATTAAATGAGAATGAAGAAACCGATGCGGCAGATGGTAAATTAGTATTACGCGTATTTGACTAATAATTAGGGGATGCAATAACATTCGGAACTTTAGTAAAGGGCTCGTTTATTTGCAATGATAGATTTTGTTATATCTCGAATAATTTTCCATTTCTTTTTTGTATCAACAGCAGCCGAAAATAAACCGGAGTAGTAGAAGGATTTTGTGCTCTTAATAAGTTTGTTAACTTCTCTTCTAGCATTAACAAACTGCTCATGCAGGTGATCAGTTTTCAAACGCTTCCAATATTTAAAGTATAATCACGTAGTTTTATTTGATGTTTAATTTTTTCATTAACCAAGGTTTAGCTTTATTATTAAACGAAATTGTTTTCAAAAGCACAGATTTTTCGAAAATTTCGATAAGATTTTGTTTCAAAAAATTTACCTGATTATCAACATCAGGCAAGTAATAAATTAAATCCCAATTGATTATGCCCAATGCTTTCATAAGCTTTTTATGCTTTTTGCAAGAAAAATATGCTTTTTCATATTTTTCAAATATTTCCCAAAAAATGCTTTTTTGATATAATTTGCATAAATTTTCATATTACGCAGCTTGGCAAGCCATTATAAGATTTCAGAACAGTGAGTCTTATATTCAGAATCATTTTTTTTAAACGCCGTATTTTACCGATTTTCGATTTTCAAAAAAAAGTCTATCTATGAAAATACCAAATTTCGCACTTTTTAACAACCAAAATATATGTAAAACTTGTTTTTGGGTTTTCCTCCTTTTTTTAAATAACCCTTTTATTCAATTATGTGAAATTTTAACAATTTAAAAAAAAATTAATAAATTGTGTAAATTTTTAGATATTTTAAAAATGTCTTTCTTTTTTAAAAATTTTCTTTTTCTTTAAATTATATGCGGAATTTTTATTACTTTTGCGAACAAATCTTGACGTACACTCAATTCGGTTAACTTAATAGTCTCTCAGTTATAGAAATGATAACTTAGCAGCGATGGTAAAAACGGAGATAGCTAACGAAGCCAACTCCACACACATTATTTTCAATATATTCGATTATTTTGTGCGACAACAGGAGATCATTTCAATTTTAAAATTTTTAAAAGTAGTAAACATTTTTTAAAATAAAATTGACTAAAAATTATTAGTCTGTAACTTTTTGGGTGCATATTTTTGTGCGTATTTTACAGTTGTTTTTAGAAATATTTGCATGCATATTTGAATTATTTTAGTGCATATTTAAACTTGCCCTGATAATTGTGAGTATTTTCTTCATTTACATATTCTGCTTTGAAATCAAAACAGAAAAATTTCGTCATGTTTTGAAAAAACATGTTGCAGAAATTTGGTCATTGAGCAGAATTTTTTGTTCATAAAAATAACAATAACATCAGTACTTAAAAAGATTAAAAGATAAAGTAATAAGATAAAATTTCTGTCGTATGGGGATGATAGTTTTATTATTATAAGAGCATTTGGAGAGAAACCTCGATCTTTACTTTGTAGTTACATAGGCGATAAGCCGAATTTGTAATGGGTGTTTGTATGTATATTTAAAACATTACAAATTGATGGTATTCGTAGTTCTGACGGGACGGCTGACTTTTTATTATTGAGGGTGTGTGCCAATCGGTAGCCAAGTACTCTGTTATGTAAATTTTTGACACTGCTGATGTGAATAAAATTTCACTAGCCCTTTGGGCTAGTAGAAATTTCGACATAACTTGTAAATTTTTGACAAGCAGCGAATTTGAAGCATGGTATCACAAAACAAAGTAAGCCAACGCTTACAGCTATTCAAAGTAATTAGACTGAAAAATGCATTGTTTGCACTATACAATTTTTCACTAGAACAGAGAATTTTTATTTAACCTATATAAAAATATTATTTTAAAAATTTGTTAGTAGTCGATTGCTTGTAGTCAAATGTTTGGCCTCGCCGCCGCACAGTGGCTGAAAATCGTTTTTCATTGGCCAAAATTCTGTAACTTTTGAACCGATCAAAATATTGAAGTAATTTTTATTTTATTGGATAGATATTTAGTTCAGCTTGACTCAGTTTAAATTACATTAAAATTGATTGAGGACTTTTTAAGGAATTCTAGGTCAAAGTTGAACTTTTGAATTTTTTTAACTTTTAGAGTGAAATATGTGTTTATTATTTTTTTATTTATTAAAAAATTTAATATTTGGAAATTAATAATAATTATAAATATTTTTTGTAATAATGGAATTTTTTTAATGTTACACTTAAAAAAATTTTACACTGAAAAAAATAGTAAAATCAACCGGAGATTTTGCTATTACAGAAAAATTAAAAATTTGTAGCTGACAAATTTGCAAATTTGTTTACACTCAAAGAATAGTTACACTTAAAAAAAACTTTAATAATATTATCTAAAAATATTGCTATTACTACAGAAAAATTTATTATTTTTTGCTGTCAAATTTGATAATTTTAAAAACATTTTAAAAATAAAAACTGCAATAAATTTTAATAGCATTTGCAACAATGGTAGGTTCTGTTTATTATTATTTTTTACTAATACTATGTTTTTCGTACTTTAATAACAATGAAAGGCAATTATAATTATCATTTATTTGACTCAAATATTGATTGCAAATATTCCATATTTTGTTCTGTGCTATCTCTGTTCTTTAGTAGTTTTTTGGCTTCTTCATCTAAATCCCGATGTTCCACTTTCCATTGATTTCGAATACTGGAGATAAACGGATCTGACGTTGCCAATAATATATTAAATAGATCTTCATTTGTTGAATTTCGTGAAATTTTTCTAGTATTGTGGTTTCTATAAAATCTGTAATCCTTGTTCCTTTTTTCCTGAGCCTCCTCTAATAGATCTCCAAGTGGCACCAAATGATATTTAATGACATCTTCTCCATGATAAAGGATTTTGTGAACTGTTGCAGACATATTTCCCCATGGGTAGTTGGTTGTATATATTTTTGCAGTTTCCTTTGCATAATCTCCAAATTTTCTAGAGTCAATTTCTTCATTGCACGCAAGTACTTCTAGGATTATTTTAAATCTGAAAATGAGGTTTAAATCCACTCCTGTTATTTCAGATGCTGTTTCTGGATCTGAAAAGAATCTTCTTGCGGTATTGCCATCATTTGTATTGCCTGACCCTTGTTTTGGCTGATCTATAATCAATCCAAATTTGCGATATTCATCTTAAAAATGTTTCTTTTTTGAACTTCTTAACTCTTTGTTGGTTTCGTTGTTTCTTATTGATCCTGAAGACCCGTAATCCAAATCATAACTGATTTTTAGTATGTGTTCCATAAGTCGTATTCTTGCATGTAGTGGTGATAATCCAAATTCATATGCATCGGTATTATCTAATGATTTTGTCGGGACTTGGTTTAATTGGGTTGATGTTGCTTGGCATATAATGCAGCTGGATGCAGCCTTCGTGCTAGTCAAAGCCTGACCTACTTTTCCATCTATCATTGTCAGCACTAATTGGTAGCTTACTTCAATTTGCTGGCCATCTAACTGTAATTGTAATGGCTGTAGTGTTGCAGTTTGGGCCTTTATATCAATAACTTCTTTGTTAATGGCATCATGAGTTTCTTTTTTGAATTGAAATATGATTGGCCTGCATATTTCGTAGAAGATGGTGTCTCATTTTTCCAAATATCCATTGATTGCGTTGTACTAGTCGAAGGCTCTGAATCTTCTAAAATCTTTTTCAATCGCAATGGTACAAATGATACCATGAACATATCTGAGTCCGAAATATTTTCACATACAACTTGTTTTTATTGCTTTTGCCCCGAAGAACTATTATCACATCCACATTTACAAAAAAGAAATAACTTTGTGTTCCCATATTTCTTTAACTCATTTCCTGTTATTGATTGTAGCAAGCGTTCTGCTGTGTGATCAAGTAGAGATCGTAGTTGTACCTCTGCCGAAATTGGTGCGATTGTAATAGTGTTCTTTGATGGCAAACAGTCCATTTTAGCAGCGGTTATGTGATGATATGCTGGATACATATTTGAGCCTTTTTCAATCGCGCGCAGTCTGAGCTTAATATATTGCTGTTTTGTTAATTTCAAATCCAGAAATAATGCTAATGCCTCCTCATTTATGTACTGTATTGCATCACTCGGAGTTGGTATACTGTTAAGAATCCGTTTTGTTCTCACTGGACTAGCTTTAACAACTTTTTCAATGATATCCACTTTTGTTAATTGGTTCTGTGATCGTAATTGATGTAGGAAAGATTCTTTTATATTTGTACAACCAATTGCATCGTTAATATCTTTAAGTTTCCGCCTCTTAGATCTATCGCTGCAGTTGCCCATTAATGATTTGCGTGGTCTTCCAGCCTTATCTTGCTTTGCTGTTTCTGCAGCGACAGTAAGTTGGCCCTCTAACCAGTTTGCACTTTTTATATAAAAGTTTTGTTTACTGTAGCGAACTTCTTTGTAGCGTTTTTTTAGTGCTTTGACGAAATTAGATAATTCCTCTTCCATTTCGGTGCTACACGAATTTAAGTTTAATTTTATTTTAACGTAACTAAGAACATCTTCCTGGTTTTTGTTTCTAAAATACTCTTCCGCCAGTTCTTTATAACTGAAGCTCTTCATATTTTTCTGAATATTTTTATTTGCGTCTGTTATGTTTTATCCGTACACTTAGAGGATTAACTGAGTAATCCCTTATCGAATCCGTAGTTTTATACATTTTTAGATACATGTTATTCACACATTGATCTTTAATTTCATAGCAGGTAGTGCTTAAATTGCACAAAACTGCACATGTTGTCCAGACCTTAATATCAGGTAAAACTAATTAGTATCTCGCCAATATTTGTTGTTGTTGTTGGGTTGTTTTTTTATTTTTAGTGGTTTAATGTCCCGATTATTGTTATAAAATTGCTTATGACTTTGGTTGACCCTAACATTTGATAACAGGTAAATTTAGAAACAGATCATATGTTTACTGTAGAATTTTGTGATAATTTGTGATAATTTTATGACTTATTTTTTGCTGATCAAAACAAAGCCATTAAACCCTTTCGCAGGTATTATATTTAATTTTTTTAGTTTTACGTAGTCTAAAGTAAAAAACATAAACTTTTAGGCAAAAAAGTGAAAATTATATACACCATTGTATACGAGTACTTTGGAGTAATTTCATTAAAATGAAAAAAGTATTCTACACACGGCTCGTCACGGGTGCAAAAGTATATATAGCGGTAAAGAGGACACTTTCACCTTTCTCCGGGTGGTATACATTTCTTGTTCCCTTTTGTTCCCTAGAAGTTCTATTCTACTAAAGTTTAAATTTGAGAAAAATATAGTAGTTTCATAAATATTCCGTAACGCCCTTAATATTAAACGCTAGAGCTCTGACCACTTACAAAAACTAAAGACTATAATCCTACCAACATTATAAAAAAGACCGCAGGCCATTATCGATGATAGCTTGCGAGTAGTAATAATTTATTTTTGATAAAAAACAACAGAAAAACACCTTTTTCTGAAATTACAAAAAACCGTTGAGTTTGACAGCATGCCACGCTCACAATTATCAATAGTTTAACCTAATTTTTTGGGTACCTTAATCTGGATATATTAGCTGCAAAAAGGCGTAAAAATTTTAAAAATCGGTGACAAAAAAAAAAAGACTTTTGGCCAATGAAAAACGATTTTCAGCCACCGTGCGCCGTGGCAATTTTTTCATCAGCTTGTTTTCACAGACGTAAAAATTTTATGTTGTGAAAAAGGATATCATTTGGCACAGCAGAAACATGAAATTTTTTCCCCACAAGCAAATATTTTATCACCGTAGTACTTTGAAAGCGATTGTCATACAGCCTAAACAATAAATAAATTTTTTGATTAGGAAAGAAATATCGTTCTTATAATTTTTTCTGACACTTTATATACCATTATTACGTATTTATCCGTAAGGAGAATTCCCGGAATTGCGAGAAATATAAATGTATTTCACAAATTCCCGGGAAATAAAAAGGTCAGAGAAAAGCAAAACTGTTGCTTATAAGCGAATTACACTGTCGATTGGATCGTGAGTAAATGTTCATTAATGCAGCACGCTAATCACGTGAGCACTGCCTTTATCTAAGAAGAAAGTGTCTGAATGTTTACTTAAATTTTTAAAGTATGTAAAAGATTAAGTATCTTTTTTTTAATTTATTAATCGAGATTGCCTTGATATCTTCTTTCAACGATTTTTTTGTAATTTTTTAAATTCTCATTGGTTTTTTTAAAAGTTTGTGTATAAGATAAGAGGTTTGAAACATTTCAAAAATATGGTTTAAGGTCTACTGATGATTTGGCATTAGCTCCAATGAAATGCATGTATATAGACTAGCTAAAAACCCTCAACAAACAAACATTTTTTGAAAATTTTTGTATGTAAAAGATGAGAAATCTGTAGATATTGGAAACAGTTGCAATGTAAAACGCTCTAAACACATCTACATATATTTAAACCACTTGAGTCCCATTAAGCTATTTTGCTCTAAATCAAGTGTAAAATACATGCAGGCATGTTCTACAAAAGTAGTGAAATTAAAATCTGAAAATTAAACGTTTCATTTTTGATGTTTTGCAAAAGTAGAGTGAATTTATATTGAATATTGAAATTCAAATGTAAAAAGAAGAGTGTAGAACATAAAAAATTAAACTGAAGTGATTTATTTGAACTCAACTTCAAAGTGGACAGTAGAACATACTGGATAATATAGTTTAATTCACACTTTGAATTGCAGTTCAACTCAATTCTTGAAGTACAATAAAATTCAAGTTGTATTCATGCTTTGAAATAAAATAATTTGCAAGTAAAAAAATATATTCCAATTCATAAAGTTTAATGTTTTTATTCCCCAACAAAATGGATGAAAATATGCCCGATAGAACTTCAAATTAAAATAAAACACGGATAAATTGTGTTAATTGTTGTCGGTAATTTGACTTCATTCGAGAGATAATTCTTTGCTATTATTGTAAGAATGTGGCTCTGAAGAAAAACATTTTCAAATTGTATGAAACCCAATCCGGTTATTTTTTGTATCTATATACATAAAAAAAATTTTAGTAAAATTTCGAAAAGTTTTAAAAATTTACCTATTAAATATTTTGTATATACATATTTTAGAACGGCATTAATAAACGAACACCTACTCCATAAATACAAAGTTTGAAAATCGTTTTTGCTTATGTTTGAGAGAAAATAAACGTAAATCTTAAATAAATTCCTTTTGGATGTGTAAGTATGTGCATGTATATTTAAAAAACAAATTATTAAGGTAATATTTTTTTATAGTTAACTACAGTAAGGAAAAATCATTTTTCTCAAAGAACTACTGTAATTTTTATAAACTAAATAGAATAATAATGTACCTAAAGAATGTATATATTTACACAATTGAGTTTTATTAAATCAGACAAAATAATAAGAATTAAAAACATTAGTGCAAAGTAAAGAATAATTAAAGAAAGTAATAAATTGAAAGAAATAAACACAAAAGCAACACATAGTGATATCAAAAATAAATAACACAAAATGCAGTATCAGCCAGGTTCGTGGTATATGCCATGGGGAATACCACTACAGAAAATGCTAACAATGCCTTACCCTCATGCAGAATCTCCGAATGGAGCTATAAATAATACAAACCTAACATGCCAAGTCTTGCCAAACCAACAGCCTACCAATATTAACAAAAATGCTGCCGTAACAATTCAAGTGCAATCAGCAGTCGCAGCGGCAGCTACAGCAGGAGCACACTGTTATGAACATCCGATTTTTCATCCAAATCCTGTAAGGACATTTGCATGCAACAATACACCGGCTACTTTACAAAGTATATCGGCTGTCTCAAGCGTACCACCACAACATAACTCAACCTCTATGTCGGCAACAAAGTTCTTAAATAGTAAAGAGCACGGTATTTCACATCAGCAAAGCTCAAAAATGCAAAATAACCATACGGAACATCCAAATACTATACCTCCATCAGCTGCAGCCGCAATCTTTTCACCACTTGCCTTGCGTACGTACTTGGCCACTAGTGCTGCAGCACTTAACAATTCTTTGGCTGGAGTGGCCCACCAAACAACCCTTTCTGGTTGTACACAAGTTATACCTCAACAAACACCAAATCAGGTCAATACGACGACCTCTCAAGTAAGATGTTTTTCATGTTCTCCATCTCCTCAAAACCATCTCAGCAATCAGCATCACCAACAAACTCTAGCTACAGCAATAAATTTTAATGTTGACTTTGTTGCAATGCGTCATCATGTTAACAATATAAATGCAGCCAGTAATGTTTCAATCTCTCTGAAAAAGGTAAGCTTGTTTGGAAAGATGTATGTATGTAACACAAGTATACACCATAACTTTTATCCGCACACATATTTCCCATCATTAATTATTAAAAAAGCATGCTTTAATAGGTTGCCTATAGTAATTGTTGCTGACAAACAACAACTCAGGATCATTAAATTCAATACACCTAATTCTGTTTTTACACGGTAGATTGGTTCTGAAAAAACTGTGTTAAAAAGACATTGAACATATCTAAAACCTATAAAAATTAGTGAAAAAAATTGTTTTAAAGAACATTTAATTATATTTATTTTATTAAATCACATATATAAAAAGTGTATTTACACAGGCATAGTTAAAAGTATGCAAAATTTCAATTGCTCTGACTAGTAAATTTACTTGTATGTTGTAACGACGAAAGTCGTTTTATGCGTACAATATATCTCTAAGAATTTTTCATTTATACCCTTGATAGTATTCTTTAATATTTATTTTCATACAATGAATTATTTAAAATCATACCATTTAAATTATAGTTAGTAAGTATAGCCTACAGTATGAAACTGTATCATATTTTTAATTTTATTTACATTAAAAAATGAACGTATTTTGACGGAGGCGTTCTACGTCCGATCTACAATTTGCCCTTTTCTCTATTTATTACTCGTGTTGCGTATCTCACGCGCTGGCTGTAGATACGAGGGCGCTCTTCGTCCGATCTGCCATTTGCCCTTTTCTCTATTTATTAATCGTGTTGCGTATCTCACGCGCTGGCTGTAGATACGATGGCGCTCTACGCCCTTTCTACTTTAAAATAAGCCTACGAATTGTAGTCGTATTTTTAGTGTAGTTAAGCCATAATAAATACTTGAATTGCATTTGATAAAGCGTTTCTCTTACGCTCCCAACATCAAATAAATTTTTGTTGGCGAACCCTAGACCACGACGAGTTATACCCAGCCTAGGAAGTGTCGTCATAACCCTGTAGGAAATGTCACTAGTAAATCAGTAATGATTCACTATTGACACTGCCACCAGAACTAATAACTTATTATACCCCGACAATGCATTTTTACTATAGACATTTAACATATGCGTGTCATTGGAAATCTACCACCGGCACAGGTACTACTGAGTTGGTTGTTCTTTTGGCACCATATGTAGACATTGTTACAGGAGATTCACTAGTGCGTTTTAGCAATTCTAGTCTACACTTTTTTACTTTTATGGTGTAAATGTCAGTAATGAATCTGTACTGACCCACTGTTGACACAGTCGCCATCCTGTAGAAAATGTCACCAGTGAATCAGAGCCGCCGAACTCGTCAGCTCTTAATTTTTAATAAACAAAAGAAATACAAAATATTGAAAATGGGATTTTGTATGTATTTTTTAATTATATATAGATTAATGTACTGCATACTCATTAAAGCTAAATTGAAAAAATACTAGATTAATAACAACAATTATGCCGCCGACGAATAATAGCGCTTTGGCGGCGAATTAGAACTCTTATTAGTTGTTGTTGTTAGCAGGTAATAGATTTGTTGTTTGTTTGATGTATTTACAAAGAAAAAAATTAAATTTTCGGTTTGATTTAAATATAAAATTAATATCAAAGAAATAAGTATTTCAGTAACAATTTCAGTAAGATTTTGAACAAGTAGAAGAACGAATAATTATTGAACAAATATAATAATTTTCAACAGTTGTGTATACATTTTTTTCTCATCAAAGCAAATAAAAGAAAAATGTAGACACTTTGTTGACAATGACGCCCAGAAGTCACCAAAATAGTCGACAAATCTGGTGACTTGGAGACACTTGCTCCCAAGTTTCCTTTAGGGAAGGTATAGATAAAAAACGAAAGACAGTAAACGAAAGAAAGTAAAAACAAGTACAGTAATTTTGATTTATGTAGATGCACAATCAACTTTGCAGATAAGCGAAAAATGCTGTTAACTTAAATGTATGTTTGTATGTACATATATACAAACGAAATATGTAGATGACGACTTGCTATTTGTGTGACTTGTATGCGATATTTTTGTATAAATGGCATAAGTTGAATGTTAATATAAAAAAGTGGCCACCATATGTTTTATTGTGTGTAGCTAACTTTGATTTTTTATATGAAAATATTTTAAAATTATTGGAATACCATTTTTTTGCCCACGTTTTAGGCGTTAATGGACCGACTTCAATTATTTTTAGTATAAACCTTCGTAGAACTCCATACAAGAGATCTGCTTTATAAAATTGAACGTGGGACAGCTGGGGCCATAAAAAAATTCTGAGGCAAATTCCAACAGAATGATCCGAAATTTAGGTCCCTATGTTGTGTGAGGCCCTAGTTCTCGATATTCTACATTAGCAGGCGCTCATTCGACTTCTCTATCTATAAGAATCCTGAATATATATACTTTATGGGGTCTTAAATGGACAATGAAGAAATTACATATGGAATGACAAACCTATATATACCCTTTCCAAATTTTTTGTTAAAAAGTATAAAAAGGGTAAATGCGACAAAAACTAACAATTGTTTTGTCTTACATATATACATAATATCACACATATATGTATGTACGTACGCATTTGCAAGGTTAAAAAAATTTTTAAAGCATATTTTAGGAGTATTTTTTTTAATTTTTAGAGTGCATAAATGCTTTTTCGGAGCATTTTGGTTTTTCTGGTTATAAGTAATTTTTGGGCCATATTAGCAATTTACAAATTAAATTCAACAAAATAAGAATGTTTAAGAATTTAGACTTAAAGAATTAACCAATAACACCGTTTGACACAATTTGTTGTCGCAGAAAAGCTACTACACCCTCAATAATCTAAGCACAAAACATAGACAATCTGTGTACTTGTCTTATTCTAAAATTTTGTGTTTATTAAATACTCTTACATATTTTAAAAATACTTACATACATTTTTTTCTCCATATTTAAATATAAAATTTTTTAGCACTAGTGGTGCCAAATAAAATTCATTTACCTTGTTCAAAAATATGTCGTTCCGTATCTCTTAATTCAAAAGCAACTTGGTTCTTTGTTAAAGCATGGTACTCTGTTCATCATTTCGTGTGAACTGCTGTCAAAAGTGCATATAAAAAAATTCATGCGAAATAAATGCAAAATAATGCTGCTGAAGTTGTACTCTGTTTATTTTGTGGAAACTTACGAAATGTTTCTGGCAGGTTTTTTTCAACTACAAAATGTTTCTGGCAACCTATTTTCCAACTGCGAAATAATATGATCATCACTTCTTCCGTACGGAATCATAAAGAACAGCTGATCGGATTTTACTTGGCATTAAGTTTGTTGCACACAAATAATTAAAATAATGGAAAATAGTTGAAATATAATATAAAATCAAAGTAATCTGCACACGATGAGCTGCTGCGGAGGAGCTCTTTGAAGACATACGGTTTGCAAAAACCTCTTATCTTCATTTTATAATACATTTAAACTTTTTTCCATTATTTTAATTATTTGTGTATAACAAACTTAATAATATATATATACACATACATATATTTTTACAACATATTTAAGTAAAAACTATGAAGGAAATAGAATAGAAATTATTTCCAAGCAGATTTTTATAATTTTTGTTCAGTTGATCTTGAACTTTTTACGATTGAAATTATTTTATATATGCAGTAACCACACATCAAATTTACTTAGACAAAATAATCGGTTCTTCATTTCCGCTTATATTCTCCATTTGATTGGGCTTTGCATTTTTTAAGTATACACAACTTGAAGCCTTATTTTAATATAAATGTGTATGTATATTATATTGATATTAACTAAAAAGGAATAATTTGTAAAATCTTAGAAAACAACATTTCCTTTTAAAAATGTGTCTTTCAACTATTGATTTCAATAACAGTTGTACATAGAAAATTACATAACATTTATATCTCTAAATCTAAAATGATTTGTTTTTTGTTTAGGATAATCGAAGAAAATTTACTTGTAAAACTCTATAGCGCCTTGCACTTTACTTTGTATTGCTAATGTAAAGAAATAATATAAAATGCAAAGTTTATTAAAAAGGACAAAAGATGAGGATGAGAAACAATATAGTGTGACTTGCCTATAGATTAATATATATATATGAATAGATACATAGTCATTTTTTGCATAAAAATATAAATAAAATTTGTCACACGGTGTATGGGCTTATGAAATAGTGTTAAATATGCCAAACAAATCTTGCGTATATTTTTATTGTAAATATTCTTAATTAACTTTAACGTGAAAATGACACTATATTTCTTCATAGTTTTTTATAAAAGTGTAACACTTGAATATTTTGTTTTAAAGCTATATACCTAATATAGACTATTCCAATTTTGTACAGGGTAAGGGCGAGAAATGGAACACTACTTTTAGAGGGAATCATAATGAACACATGTACATACCTACATGCACATTAGTGCCATAACTTTTGGGATTTTTTTTGTAAATATAAAAATTTTACAGATAGGGCTAAATAGTTCATGGAAAAATAAGAATGATTGCGTTTATACTTTTACACAATCGTTAAAAAAATGCTGCACCAAATGCAATGAAGTTTGGAGTAAGAACATTTTTGATGACTGTATTTAAAATAATTTTTCAGATTTTAGTTACTCTTTGTTTCAACACCGGCAAATAGAATTCATAACGACAATGTAATTTTTACTTTAATATCTAGGGAGATATTGAAATGTATCTCATTTTAATTACATTTAAACTTTTTCGCTCGTGGCTTAGATAATTTTTGTTATTATTCATTATTATTAAATTTTAGTGTTTTAAATTTTTTATTCGCACTTTTTCCCAAAATTAATATTTTACTTATTTAGTAAAACATTAACCATTTTGTTAAAAACAAATTGCAATTGATTATTGAGGGGTTGATTATTGAGTTCTTGTTACAACTTTGATATTGTTTAAACTTTTCATTTGTTTTAATGAAGGTGTAATATAATATCTCCAGTTGTTCTAAGAAATATTTGGGTAAAGTTCCCTGATGAAATATACCCCTCAATAATCAATTGCAATTTGTTTTTAACAAAATGGTTAATGTTTTACTAAATAAGTAAAATATTAATTTTGGGAAAAAGTGCGAATAAAAAATTTAAAACACTAAAATTTGAAAGATTCCCATAAAAAGCACCAATTATTAAATTTATATTAATCGAGATTGCCTCGATATCTTTTTTCAAAGATTTAAAAAACTTTTGTTTGTTAAGCCTACTATGCTTATACTATTGTAATTTTTATAATTCTCATTGAGTTTTTAAAAGTTTTTGTATAAGTAAAGAGGTTTGAAACATTTAAAAATTAGGTTTAGGTCTACTGATGATTTGGCTTTAGCACCAATGAAATGCATGTATATAGACTAGCTAAAAACCCTCAACAAACAAAAGTTTTTTATATTATTCATTATTTCTCATATTTATTTTTAAAACTAAAATAAAGTTTAAAAAAAGTGAAATCGCTGTTGAAAAAATTTCCAGATTCTGGGTCATGAGTTTGGTAAAATGTCGAAAAATACAAAGCGTTTAAATATCATTATCGCACTTTAAGAAAATGCCAAAGCAGAAAGATGTTATTGGAAGGTTTTACACCTTAGCAAAGGAAGAAAAAAGAAAAGATAATATTGTTATGTTGTTTTGAAATTAAAAAAAAATGTGTAAGGTTTTAGAAATTCATTCGGTGCGGAAGGTTTTTGTTTCAAACTGGTCTAAGATATCGGTTTTTATAATCAGTACAATATACCCCTTAGCGTAGTGCCTGTCAAATTTTTAATAAAAAAAAGTTATATGCCTAATGCATAAGTTTGTACGTATCAAATTTATGTATTGCACAAGAAGTAACAAATTGCTACTACTAACCATGTGTTATTATTTTAGTATACATATGTACATACATACATACATATTACCACATATAACAAAACATTTGAAAAGTTGCCAAATAATGGTTTAGTTGTTATTATTATTATATTGTGCTAATGTATTTACATATACAATATTAAATATTTAAACATAAAATACACCACAGTTGTATGTTGTATGTATATTGTTTCTATAGGCGTAGATTGACAGATCATACTGTAGTACTGGGAAAACGAGCTATTTCCATCGGAAGGAGAAATGCGAGTATACGCCAATGACATTGTATGTATACGGATCTATTGTCAGACCATTTCATCCGCAATAATTACATAATACTGAAAAATAAATTTCAAATTACTTTTGATATGCTGTCTAGATAAAATTAAACAATGAAAAGTGTGAAATTAAATAATTTTATATACGAGTACAAATCACGTGCTTATTAATTATGGGTTATTCAACAAGTGTTAATTAATTTTAAGACTGATGGAATTTTATTTTCAAGATCATCAAAATACGACATGGCCACGCGTGGGTTGCTTGTTCTTCGCCGGTATAGACCAGCAAGTACTACATACATATTTTTATGACAAATATAAATATTTTATTAATGAGAAAACTCCGCTAACAAATAAATTATGATCAATTCATTCATGAATTCGTTTATAAGTATTCATATTTTATGTTGTTTGTAACATAAATATATTGACTATTTTATATTGTTATGTTAAATATTATTTTAGCTTTACATAAAATATTAGTAGACGTTACGAAAAAATTTAAATAATGCAAGTGACAGCGAAATAGATAATGATTCAAATGAAATTATTTAAAATCGATAGTATAGTCAATGTCTATTTAAGATATTAATAAAGTGCATTTGTTTGTACAAAAAATATTGTAAATATACACAGTGCAACACGAAAAAAACCATATACAAACACCACTAGGTGATAAAAGACAAAAAAAAGACCCGTGTCTCCCAGTTTTGCCCAAAGTCATGCTGTGACGTAGACATAGAAAATGTGTTGTAAACAAAAATACATTTTTGTATAGAAAGCAGGCCCAAATGTTAAACTTTAGTAGCCCGAGAAGGTCTTCTTCAAATAGCTTCAAGCCTAAACTCAAAAGTCTTACTCGACGGCATCTCTTTTCTGTCCATTCACAGAAAAAACAGTAATAGAAAAAACCTAATAAAATAGAACAAAATTAATAAGATATCTCTATGATGTTTTTTCAAGAAGGAAGTCTTATTATTTTAATAAGGAAAACGTTTTTGAAAAAATCAAGAAGGAAACTTAGGGTTTTTATTAGGTATTCGTCTTGATTTTTTCAAAAAGTTTTTCTTCTTGATTTCATTAGGCTATCTTATTGAATTTTTCAAAAAGGTTTTCTTCTTTATTTTATTAGGCTATCTTATTGATGTTTTCATTCAGGTTTTCTTCTTGATTTTATAAGGCTTTCTTATTGATATTTTCAAAAAGGTTTTCTTCTTGATTTTATTAGGCTATCTTATTGATTTTTTTAAAAAAATAATTCTTCTTGATTTTTTTTTGATAATTTTATTGATTTTTTATTAATAATTTTATTGATTTTTTATTAATATATTTACATAGGAATTCATTTGATATAATAATAAAAAGTGTATTTCGATTCGAAAGAAAACACTGCATAAACTATACAAATTCGAATTATTTCCGTTTTGAATCGAACTAAGTAATAACCCCCTGTTCTGAAATCACGGTGATTTCAAACCATGTGATTTCCAAAAATAAATTCTTATTGCTGTTTTTATTACTGTTTTTTACGTTTTTGGTGTTCACAATGGAATATTTTATTCGAACTTCGAATGTCATGAATCGTACGATTTACAAACCACTAAAAGAACTGCTGTTCATTTTTTTCAGATTTTGTTCACGTTTTAGAATTCTCTATGGAAAAATAAATTTGTTCACGTTTCTGAGACGTTCACACTTTCGAGTGTTCACGTTTTCGCGAATTCACTGTATTTCATAAATATTTACAGCATCATCTTTAGTAACAGTGACTATATAATTAACTTTGAACGTTATTCCTCGAAAAGTTATTTTATTCGTTCTCTTATACAAATGAAAATCGGTCAAATTTATTGAATACTTAATCGGTTCAATGTTCTCCACTTCTTCAAAACATAATTCCCTTTGAAAGAATTCGTTATTTAATACAGAATTTGGGAATCTTAGAGAGGACTTTATGGCTAAAGTCAGTGGGATATGTATTTATTCTAGAAGTAATGTTACGTGCATATTGCTTATGCAATTGATGTTCTGCCTCGAACCTAAATGACCATAAATATTTAAGAGGACCTATTTTTTTATTATTGTAGGGTAATGGACAAGGTTATGGAATTTTGGTTTTAAATGTTCTTTAAATAATGCTTGATACATTTCATTATGTTGTTTAATCAACAATTCCAAGTTATTTAATGTTGTATTATTGTAATTGGGTAATAGTAAAAAATCAAGCAATTTAACAAACAAAATGAGGAATTTATTTACCATATCATTAGGATCTACTAGATCCCCTATCATTAAAATAATTAGGTGGAAAAATGTTTTCATCTGTTTAGCGTTCATTTTAAAGGAAGCATTCTGTATAGGATGTTTCTGAATGGGTGGACTTATGTTTCCAATTTCAGTTTCCCCATACTGAAACATCTGCTTTCTATAATTTAAGGTGTCTATAGAAAACATTTTTTTTATAAACAAAATAATTTAAAATTTGTGAGAGATTGTATTTGCAAACCCCAAGGAACAAATCATGCATTATATCACACGCAATATTATCCGTAACATGAAAACATGGCAAGGAATTGAAAATTGACACATTTTTTATACCAGTATACTGGATTATTTAGTAAAACATCGCGATTATAATTATTTTTATTGCGCAAAGAAGAAGAAACTTGTACAAAAAGAATTTGCTGAAAATGAACTGACATAACCTAATACAGTATTTAAGCCTAAATTATCACCTAATATTTGTGCCAACTTAAAAAACAATCTGTAACTAGTTCCATCTGCAGTGACTTATAAACCATCAACTTCTAAGGTCTTCAATATTTTTATAAGGGGTGTTAAAGAAATAGCAATTCCATTATCATGTAAATCTTGACTTTTTATAAATCCTGTAACAAATACATTTGCGACTTTACTTGTTTGAAAGTGTGGTATGATTGGAAAACTGTAGTATATACCACACATTTTTTGTTGACCTGATTTTGAACCCAAAGGGTCATTTACTTCAAAATCGTCAAGATACAAAAATAATGGAATTGTTTCATAAAATTGATTAATACTTGAATTTTGCCAGAAATCGCCGTTGATAAAATGTGAATATGAATTATTTTTTAAATATTGTATTATATTTAGAAGGGATGCTTTAAGAACTCCTTTGCTTTCAAAATACTTCTTTATTTGAAAAGGAATGTCTGTAAGGGTAATTTCTGTTGTTGCTGAAGTCAAAGTGGGATTGTTGTTTAGAACGACTTTGGAAAGTTCTTCACTTAGAATATATTTCTGTGGGTGTTTATACAGATTAAGGCTTTCAATTTTTTTTTAAAAGTTATATTCACTACTTACAGTAGAAAATGGCTGAGAACATGCATTCATGACTTCAATTAGTAAAGAATTGCTTTCATCGATTTTAAATAATTTCATAATATTATAATTGGCGTTGTAACACACTGTGTGACTGAATTTTGAATTTCAATTATGTCCTTACGAGAAAAATTTTTATTAGAGTGAAGCTTAAGTAGGAATGATATTATTGATTCTTGATATGAAGAAGAAAAGTTTTGTAAAAGTTGTAGCTGATTTTTAGAACATGTATGTACGTACAATATTCCTCCTCCATTCCCTTAAGCCTGCTTTGAACTTTATTAGCTCCCCAGATATTTTTGGTCCAATTTATTAAATAAATTTTCAATGTCTTCAATTTCCATTTTCTTTAATATAGTTGTTGATGTAATTCCAAAAGTGAAAAGAATTTGACACGTTTCTTCGCACAGTTCCCATGATTTAAAAATAAGCAAAAGATCGATATCTTCAGTTAAATTTTTTTGATCCGCCATTATTTGCATGGAACTGAAATAATACATATAAACTTCATAAAATTACACAAAAATACCTTTGCGAAAAGTTTTTTTTTAAGATTTATTTTACTTACATTGTACGTACACACTTATTTGCTCACGTATTAACCCAGATGCACTTGTTTAATTAGATTCTTTTATTTTATTTTAGTTAAGTTTAAATTTTATTTTAATTTTATTTGTCAAGTTCAAAGAAAATAAAATAACGGGAAAAAAATTGTCACTATGTTGATTTATAATCCTATTTTTACATTTTTTTTGTAAATAGCACGACAAAACTTATTCAGTTTTTACACGTTTTTTTGTTAATGGACAAAAAAATTTAATTTTAATTTAGCTGTTCCTTTTTTTATATGATTATATACGTATGTATGTTATATAGGATTTACAATTTTCTTTATATGATTATTGTATTTTCCATTACGGTGTGTCTTTTTTTACACTATTTTTTTACACAATATTTTCTGGAACGTATGTGCCGTGTGAAAAGAGGATTGGGTGAAATAACAAATATGAAATAACAAGCAACCTAATGAAATCAATAAGAAATACCTTTTTGAAAAAATCAAGTAGAATACCTAATAAAACTTAATGTAGTCAAGAAGATTTCCTTATTATTAAAATCAAGGAGATGATTTACACATGATCATATAGGAACCAAATGAAATCAATAAGGGAAACCTTTTTGAAAAAATCAATTAGGTAGCCTAATAAAATCAATAAGAAATCCCTATTTTATACAATTCAGAAGAAAACCTAATAGAATCAAGAAGCTTTTCTCTATGGATTGTTTTTTTGGTGCCAAAAATAACGGAAATTGAGTGAAAAAATTGTGAATAACAAGTTTTCTTCTAGATTTTATGTTTTTTCCTTCTTGATAAAATCAAAAAGATTTACCACATGAAAATAATAAGGAATCTCTTCGGAAAAATCTTCTCTTCTTTCTGCTGGGATACCCCTTAGCCTAAAAACGTTTCATAGAGAAAATCTTCTTGATTCTATTAGGCAGTTTTGGCTCTGTGTTTAAAATTTTGTTCAAATCGATGCACCTGTTTAGAAGTTATTTAGTTATTTCCAGTTTTGTGCCAAAAATCTCTTATACTTCTTACAACAAACACTCATTTGTATTTTATGATGACGTAGATGGGCAGTAGAAATTTATTTTGTACGGCTGAGTGCTCAATCTTGTTTTCTTGATTCATGCAATCCATACACATATGTATGTACATAAATAAACATACTTACGTACTTATAACCCATTGATGGCCAAAATTTTATGGTTGTGTTGTAGATTATTAGTATTAGTGAAGAAATCGAGTTTTCCGAGCAAACTCAAAGTCGAAAGTTTTGAAATTTGATACCGCATTATATATATATATATTTTTTAATTTGGAATGAATTTCCGTCATCCCACGTCAAATTTGGTTGATAAACAGACCGGTTTCGGCTATGTGCCATCTTCAGTGTTCTCTCAGTAACTAATCGTTTTTTTTTTGTGTTGTCCCTTGTCTTTTGTATAGTTTCCTTGTGTACCTAACTTCTTTTCCTCTCTTTCTCTCTGGTTCGTGTCTGCATCTCTCTCGTTCGTATATATTCGTGTGTGGCTCTCTCTCGTTCGTATATATTCCTGTGTGCTCTATATCTACCTGCTTCTTGTTCGTTTAATTTTTCTCTTGTTAGTCTCTTGTGTTTACCGTTACAGTTTATTATTTGAGTGATCATTTGCTAGGTGTTTTATCTTTGTGTAGGTAGTAGTCTGTGATTGTACGTTTCTGGATTTCTTTTTGGTTTTGTTCGTTTGTTGTGTTGTCTGGTTTTCTTGGGTTATTGTTTTCTTTTGTGTAAAAATGTTTTAGCGGTTCAAATATTATGTCTGACGCAGTGTTTATTTGTTCGTTTATAATTCTTCCGTCAAACGTTTTTTGTTTGTATATTTCCATGTTTTCTAATACGTTCAGTCGCCGTCCTTTGTGCTGTAAATGCAGTAATTCAACTGTTTGTCTGATGTGTCTTGGTGTACATTTGTTGTTGAATATGTGGTTCGCGAAATTTGATTCTGGCGTTGCTCCTGGTTGTTTCAGTTTCTTGTTGTAGTCTCTTATGTGCTCCCGAAATCTTGTTTTTATTTTCCGTCCTGTTTGTCCGATGTAGCTATGTTTGCATGAGCAAGTCAATTTGTAAACTCCTTGCTTATCAAGGGGGTCCGTTTCGTTTGTGCTATTTCGTAGTATTCTACCCAAATTGTTTTTTGTTCGGAATGCTGTGTTAATATTGTGTTTTCTAAAAAAATTTGCTAGTTTGTATGTTGATTTGCCCATATGCGTTAAAGTAGCCCAAGTTCCATTTTCTTGCTCCTGTTCTCTGTTCCGTTCTTTATTTGTTTTGATATCATTTCGGATTTTGTCTACTAGTTCTTTTTTGTATCCATTGTTTTCTGCTATGTCATATATTGTTTTTATCTCTTTCTTATAGGCCTCACGTGTTAGTGGTATTCGTTCAAGTCTTGTTACTAATTGTCTAATTGCCGCGTTCTTGTGTTGTTAAGGATGGTTCGATGAATTATGTATTATTGTGTCTGTGGCCGTTGGTTTTCTGTATATTTCGTATTCAACTCTATTTAAACTCTTATTTGCTTTAATTGTTAGGTCTAGGTAATTTATTTTGTCGTCTTCTTCTACTTCCATTGTGAATTTAATACTTTTATGTTGCTTATTCAGGAGCTCCAGAACTTGTTCTTCTCTATTTCCTTCCAGTATACATATAATATCGTCGACATATCTTGCATAGAATGTTACCCCGAAATTGGTTTTTAGATCATCTACGTATTTCTCTTCTAGATTTTGCATAAACACCTCCATGAGGATTGCTGATGTTGGATTTCCCATTCCTAGTCCGTTAGTTTGTCTGTATATGCTATTGTTAAATTTAAAGTAATTCTGTTCTAGTGTGGCTTTCAGTGTGTTTACGAGTTGATTGGAAAATTCTACGTTTTCTGTTTTGTTGAGTCGTGTTTTATGTACAATGTTTATTGTCTCCGTTGTGGGAATTGATGGATATAAATCTTTTACGTCAAATGAGACTAGTTTACTATTTTCCGTTATTTCTACATTATCTAGCTTTGTAACTAATTCCGTGGTGTTGGCTATTGTGTGTTTGTTTTTTAGGCTCAAGGTATCTTTCAGTATTGTTTTTAGATATTTCGATAATTTGTAACTAGGAGCAGATTTGTAGTTAATTATGGGTCTCATAGGTGTGTTCATTTTATGTATTTTCGGTAGTGCGATCATAGATGGGGCTGATGGGTTCATGAGTGTTAACGTGTGTGCTATGTTTGGTTTTATTACTTTGGTTGCCTTTTTTATTAGTTCTTTCACTTTGGCTTGGTACTCATCCGTAGGATCCTTTCTAATTTTCCTGCATTTAGTATCCTCTATTAGCTGTTCCGTTTTTGTGATGTAATCCTCTTTTTTTATTAATACCGTTGTGTTTCCTTTATCTGCTTTTGTTGTTATGATATTGTTAGACCTTAGTTTCTGTTTTAAGTTTTTAACTGTTTCATGTTCCTTGTTTTGATTCCTTTTAGATTTAACTTCCTTTTCTATTATCCGTTTGCAGATGTATCTGGCTTCCTCCTGCTCTTCGTTATATATATCCTTAGGTAATACTTTAAGCCTTCAAACTAAAAAAATTGCTTCTTATCATAAAAATGGCTGGAAAAAGAAATCAAAAGGCTGGTTGTCTGAAGTAGAAATTAATTAAGATCAGTCTGCAAAAAAATTTTATTGTTTTCAAAAAGGTGTTCTTTTTCTTTCATATTAGTTTTATTTATATTACAATAAAAGTTATCAAAATGCTTTTTTAAAACCTCTTCCGGCTTATTTTTAAATGTGTTAGGCATTTCAAATTGCCAAAAGCATTTGCAATCATAAAATATCTTTCTAATTGCACCATTCTATCAATTATGAAATGAAACATGGATAAGTATTCCTTAAAAATATATTAAAAAAATCTATAAGCATCGGATGATTGACGACTAAATGAAGAACATAAGAATCTGTGTGAATTAAATAAATGTAAATTAAATACTCTATACTGCTCAATTAAAAAATATTTGATAACATAAAAGGCCTTATACTCGTATGTTACCAAATGAATTATTCATAATAAAATATTTTTCGCATATCATCAATTTAAAATGAAACGCTAGTGTTTGCTGGATAACTATTAATAAAAAGATATACATATATAAAATGTATAAGCTCCGCCGCGTGTGCGTTCGTCACTTTCTCATCGACGAATAAATGAAGAGCATAAGAATCGGCGTGAAGCAAAATGATTGCATTTTGGTGTTTTTCATTAACCCTAGAATAATAACGCTTTTTAATACTACGTTAACACTAACGCCACCTAAATTTACGTACATATGTACATACTTTGGAATTGTTCCTAAAGTGCTTAAATTTATGTGGTTATTTCTGTAATTTTTTTATTTTATTAGTGGTTGTTTATTAAATAATAACTTATAATTCGTATTAAGGCAAATAAAAACAAAATAAAAATTTACGTTTGAGATCAAATCATAAATAATAGAAAATACTCATACACTGACGCACTAAACTATTTACACAGCATCTAATTCCATTAAAAATCTTTAATATTTTAAAAATGAAAAGAGTTAGCCCAACACAATATTTAACAAAATTGTTTATTCACTTCTTGGCTAATAAAATACATTATTAGAAAAAATTAAAAAAGTAGTTCGGATAACAATTATTATAGGACAAAAGTTTTCACACAGTTATTTACTTTTTAACAGAATTAATTTTTTTAAAATTAATTAATTAATCATAGCTAATATTTTGTTGAGAGGCCTTTCTTTTCCACGTCTTCCTGGCATTGAAGAAACTTAATTTTTAGTAAAATCAGACGCTATATTTTGCCATTCTTGCAGAATAACTTCTTTCAGTTGAGCCTTACTAGTAATGTGCACCACATAAACTTTACGTAGATATGTACAACAACAAAAAGTAAGAGTAATAAAAATAACTAAAATATATCAAAAACTAAAAAAATAATAATAATAAATGGTTGGTCAGGATTTGAAACCGTACCCTACCCGGTGGTGGCACGGTTTCGAATCCTGAACACAACAAAATGCTATTGTTCTTTAGAATTTCCGATACATTTTAGTTGTTTTTATTACTTTTACTTTTTATTTAAAAAAGTTTGTTCAACAATTTATTTAAAAAACCAGGCACAATCTCATTTATATATTTTTTAATTTCTGCGTTTTTTCCAATCTTATGAACCATAAAAGGTTTATTTTTCAAAAATATCCAATATGTTATCAGATAGGATTTTGTACAGCGATAAAATAATTATATAATATATTTAGTAAGTTGTTGACGTTTTTATTTGATATAATATAATATTAATAACAAAAATAAAAAACTTGACGGTGTAACAAAAAATATTAAATTATAAAATATAACAACATATTTTAATTCATTATTTTAATTTAATTTTTCTTTGAAACTCGTATGATGTACGTATGTATGTAAACTAGTGGTATTCTGATAGTTGTCTTTTTAAAATTTTGTTAACTTTTCCATTTACTTATCTGTATTGCGGTTGGACCAGACGATAAAGGTTTTGGTTCAATATAACCTGTATATTTCTGATATAGAAACACAATTTAATTTCAACTACAATTGATTTTAAAAATATGAATTCGGTAATTCATATTTAGGCTGCTAAGAAAACAGCTGGATTTAATTAAAAACATTTTTTTATTTAAATCTTCAACGTTTACTAAGTAAGACAGAGAACTAAATATGAAAAATTACCATAAAATCGCAAACAGAAAGCTTTTTGCTCTCAAATCCAACCCATAATTCGGCTTATTTTCGTAATATTTTACCATGAACCCGCGTCCAATTCCTTAGTGCGTGCTATCGACAATGCGATATTCCGCAAAACGATGATTTTTTAGGTGTTTTTATTGAATGTAAGACCAGTTAATTTTATATGAATATGAAGAAATCAATTTTTTATCTCGTAAGATCTTAACTTATCATTTTGTATATGTTAAATTGGCGAAAATACAAAAATATGCAAAAAAAAAATAAAATACAAATATGTATGCTTATACTATTTTTGGAAATTTTCCCCAAACATTCCGATCTATAAATCCAAAGTTCATATGTATGTAAGTTAACACATTAAATATTTAGACATCAAATTCTGTTTTGCTGCACACGTTTAATATTTCAACATCAACATTTTTAAACAACTCCGTCTTGCTGATGTTGCACACGCGCCAGTAAATAATTTTGCAACTCGTGGGAAACGTCGAGTCAACAATTCCAGCGCATAGAAAAATACGTTAGGTTTAAGAAAAACAATTTTGTAATTGGCAGTTTAAAGTTGATAATGAATAAATAAAGAGCTTAAGCTCCCATAAAAAATAAAAATAATATTTTTTTATAAAAATAATAAAACGTAAAATTAACTTGTATACGATAGGAACTGATTGTTTGAAAAATATTTTATGAATTGCGAACTATTCTTAGAATACATTTTAATTAAGCCCACATTAAATTATTCAATTGCATAATGCAATCTAGAAGCTAAATATAAATTTGTGGAAAGTAGGTATTTGCAATACTTTTATTCAAAATACAAATGCATTTTAAATTTTTATTCCAAATACAAAATAGTTTTTAATAAAAGTTTAATTTTCAAAATGGAAATGATATTTTGTAAGTTTTTTTACTCTATAATTTTGCTGTTTTTTAATCAATATTGAATCATACAATTTCCTGATGTTTGCATATTTTTAAGAATTTTTGGCATTTTAGAGATTTTTTCAAGATTTTTAGCTACGATTGCCAATTAAATGATTTTTTTTTAATAAATGTTGGTAATGATTTCCAATATTGCAGTTTCAATTTTTAGAATATGCGCTATTTTCCCGGGGTTTTAAATTTTTTAGTTTCTTTGCTAATTACATTTTCGAGCTTGATAAATTCTTACATCAAACTTTGTTTTTATTTAAAAAAAAAGGCAATTAATTGAAGTCCTTTTGAAGATTAACTCACTGATGTTACAGAATGAAAGAAACATTTCTTATCAAATTCTAGCCGGGAAGAGATTTTTCTGCTTTGTTATGTGTTACTAAGTATCCAAACAACATTTTAATTGTCAAAAGATTTTTTATCACATTGTAAAAATACAATAATAATACCGGGTTCTGATATACTGCAGGTACGCTCTGCACCTGAATATAGAAAATAATTAAAATTACACAAGTATAAAGCATCAATTTTGCATTTCTTCTGAAATCACAAATAGTCATAAAAATTTAAATATTAATACATTTTTAAAACAAAACTAAAATTCATTTTCATTGATTTTGTATATTTACTCGTACATAGTGTCTTGACGATCCATTACATTTCTTTGATATAAAAAATAATTATGGTTATTTATATACGAAAAGTAATAAAAGCGATAAAAAATAATATTATACTAATAAACGTACAAAAATAAGTTTAAAGAAACAAACAAAAACAAAACAACAAATCATTGCTTTTCAATTGTTTAAATATACACATGTATACACACAATGTGTACATGTGCCCATAAACGCATTTCAGTATGTATGTAATATATGTGTGACAAAAAGGGCCAATTTACAACAACCACACCAATTTCCATCAAGAATTTGAAGTTTTAGTATTTTATAATAAATAAGATATATTATGTTCTTAAACGCGTAAACTACTATGAAAACTACAACTGCTCTGTGGCATATAAGAAGCGGTTGTGACTACCAATCAGTAGGTTGTTGGATTAAATCCGCACGCAACTTTTTCAAAAAAAAATTTAAAAGTAAAATTATTTCGAATACCATTTTTTGCTCATATTGTAATCGTTAATGAACCGACTTCAATTATTTTCAGTCTAAACCTTCGTAGAACTCCATACAAGAGATCTGCTTCATAAAATTGACTGTAGGACAGTTGGGGCCATAAAAAAACAACAGAATAGGAAATATAACCAAAAAAAGTCTTTTGGCTATATCTCATTAATTATTGGACCAAGTTTTGTTATTTTCAAACCGAACAATTTTATGAAAAATTCCAAGAGAATGGTATAAAATTTATGTCTCTATGTTGTGTGAGGCCTTAACTTTACTTACACCAAAATATAGCAGACGGACATCGCTCATTCGACTTCTCTATCTATAAGGATCCAGAATATATACACTTTATGGGGTCTTAAATGAATAATGAAGAAATTACATACGGAATGACAAATCTATATATCCCCTTTCCAAATTTTTTTTGTGAAGGGTATAAAAAGCGTTATTATTCTAGGGTTAATGTTTATAAATCACCCTGGTAGAATTAGTAAAGTTATTATATTTTAATAAATTAAATCATTCGTTTGATAAAATTTATATTTTTCCGTATTTGGAACTTTCTTTTTCTATAGACCAAGAGCAATGCTTTCAGAGGAGTAGTAAGAGTAAAGAGTTTAAAACTTCTATTCTGTGTTGAGAACAAACGTCGGCAAGTCTCTATGATGCCAAGCGTTTACACGACTCAATAATATAAGATTTTTACGGAGCAGATAAATTTCCAAAATCTGTAAGGGACTGATAATTTAATGTTACGATAATTTAAATGCTACGTATCCAACAAGTATCTCATAGAAACTATTTCGAAATTAATAGAATTTTCAAAAATAATTTGCATTTATTTGCTTATGTGGTTATTTTACATAATTATTTTTGCCAAAATATTATTCAATTCGGCTACATACGGGTTGCTATTGTTATCTCCTTTTTGTCGCAATACAGAAAACGTATTTTCTAATTTGTCCTGATTAAGGGATGTCGTCATTAAGAAATATACATTACCACCTTTCTTTAAAATATCATCCGCTAACATAAAAACTTACTTAAGTGTGAGCTTCAGCCCATTTCAAAGGAAAACACACTTGTTTTGATCCACAAACTCCACATTTTCTAAATATTCGACAAAAATTATGTATTTATATGCTTCTGTAGCCATTATCATCATAAAGTGATCCATTATTAAGATATTCGAAAATCTTATCAATTAAAAAAAAAAATTAGTTGTTGATAAGGCCAATTCTGTGGAACTTATGTTATCTTATCAGGCCTGCTGAAAATTTTGCACGCATTTTGTGTTGAGGTAAATGTGTTACCGTGTCAATTGTGGACAGTTTTGTTTTTGCACTTGCTTCCATTTCATACAATTCCTTAATTACTTGAAAGCTTACCGTTCCATCCTGTGATTTTGTGTCACACTTCAACCTCCCATTCTGCAAGTACTTAATTAAATGTGGGGAATCGTACATACAAAAAACTTTTTGATCATTAGTTTCAACAATCGTATTTTCTACAGATACTTTACTGTTGGCAAAACACTTTCACCTGGTCGAGCCTGGATCACATACAAGGACACGAATGTTTATACCCTTGCTTTTTAAAATATAAATATATTTTTTAACAATTTCACTTAAAATATCCGCAGATAAACCGTTGTGGGAAATAAAATCGTTAAGAATGATTGCAAAATTAGAAAACTTAGATTCAATCATAAAATCACATACTTGGATGCCAATTGTATTGGTTCTTTCAAATCCAGTGGTTTCTAATACATCAACTAGATCCAGACTTGTGTTATACCTCAACTCTCTTCTAATGCTAATTTCATCCATAATTAAAACCATGTGCTTGGCGTCTCTGCCATCCAACGAGGAGCATTTTTGGTTCACGGATTCAAAAGCATTATTTTTTAAGCCGGGTTGAAGAAATTTGATCGGTGCCCACCAATTCAAAGCGGAAACATGAGGCAGACTTAAATTTAATTTGTCCCTTCTAAAGAAATACGTGGACTGAGGTTTGTAAAATATGTTCTGAGCTAAATATTTTACATCTTCAGAATATTCCTTTCGTCGAGAGGTCAACAAGAGCTTACAAAAAGTTTTGCTTTCTATGTTTATATTTTGCAAATCATCAATTGATTCCCTAAGAGACTTTTCTGCATATTTATGATTAAACTTTCTGATATATTTTGTGGGTCTCTTTGATTTTAAAATTTCTTGAATTTTTCCCAACATAGGAACTTGCAAAATGATTTTCGCCTATATTAAGATTTTTATAAAAATCCTTCTCAGGAATTCGACATTTCTCCCGCCAAATTTGTCCTAGTATCATATCCGGTGAAGGAAGTTTAAACATTTTTAAAACCTTGAAATGCATTTTCGATTTTTGGCATTTTCTTATGCAACATAATATGCCCGATGGCAAATTGTTTTTTGTACTGTCGTTTATTGCTTTAATACAGATAATTTCTCGGCACACAGTACGCAATATTTCACCGCATCCTTGAAACTAAAATGTTTAATAAAATGCTTCACCACATAGTAAAATACAATACAACTTTAATTTTTTACAACTTACATATATAAATACATATGTATGTATTTAATTTCCAAGTTAAATGGAAATTTTTTCTTTCTTCGCTCAAATCCACTCATTTTTATAGGGCTATAAATATTTTTCACACATTATATAATGCAACAACAATGAAAAAAGACAAAATTATCTGTCTTATATTTTTTAAAGTTCCTCAAGGGGAATATTGATGTTGGTCTGTGTTGTTTTTAAAAGAAGCCGCCGCACTGTGGCTGAAAATCGTTTTTCATTGGCCAAAAGTCAAATTTTTTTTTGTCACCGATTTTTAAAATTTTTACGCCCTTTTGCAGCTAATATATCCAGATTAAGGTAGCCAAAAAATTAGGTTAAACTATTGATAATTGTGAGCGTGGCATGCTGTCAAACTCAACGGTTTTTTGTAATTTCAGAAAAAGGTGTTTTTCTGTTGTTTTTTATCAAAAATAAATGATTACTACTCGCAAGCTATCATCGATAATGGCCTGCGGTCTTTTTTATAATGTTGGTAGGATTATAGTCTTTAGTTTTTGTAAGTGGTCAGAGCTCTAGCGTTTAATATTAAGGGCGTTACGGAATATTTATGAAACTACTATATTTTTCTCAAATTTAAACTTTAGTAGAATAGAACTTCTAGGGAACAAAAGGGAACAAGAAATGTATACCACCCGGAGAAAGGTGAAAGTGTCCTCTTTACCGCTATATATACTTTTGCACCCGTGACGAGCCGTGTGTAGAACACTTTTTTCATTTTAATGAAATTACTCCAAAGTACTCGTATACAATGGTGTATATAATTTTCACTTTTTTGCCTAAAAGTTTATGTTTTTACTTTAGACTACGTAAAACTAAAAAAATTAAATATAATACCTGCGAAAGGGTTTAATAGCTTTGTTTTGATCAGCAAAAAATAAGTCATAAAATTATCACAATAGGTTCTACAGTAAACATATGATCTGTTTCTAAATTTACCTGTTATCAAATGTTAAGGTCAACCAAAGTCATAAGCAATTTTATAACAATAATCGGGACATTAAACCACTAAAAATAAAAAAACAACCCAACAACAACAACAAATATTGGCGAGATACTAATTAGTTTTACCTGATATTAAGGTCTGGACAACATGTGCAGTTTTGTGCAATTTAAGCACTACCTGCTATGAAATTAAAGATCAATGTGTGAATAACATGTATCTAAAAATGTATAAAACTACGAATTCGATTAAGGGATTACTCAGTTAATCCTCTAAGTGTACGGATAAAACATAACAGACGCAAATAAAAATATTCAGAAAAATATGAAGAGCTTCAGTTATAAAGAACTGGCGGAAGAGTATTTTAGAAACAAAAACCAGGAAGATGTTCTTAGTTACGTTAAAATAAAATTAAACTTAATTCGTGTAGCACCGAAATGCAAGAGCAATTATATAATTTCGTCAAAGCACTAAAAAAACGCTACAAAGAAGTTCGCTACAGTAAACAAAACTTTTTTATAAAAAGTGCAAACTGGTTAGAAGGCCAACTTACTGTCGCTGCAGAAACAGCAAAGCAAGATAAGGCTGGAAGACCACACAAATCATTGGACAACTGTAGCGATAAATCTAAGAGGCGGAAACTTAAAGATATTAACGGTGCAATTGGTTGTACAAATATAAAAGAATCTTTCCTACATCAATTACGATCACAGAACCAATTAACAAAAGTGGATATCATTGAAAAAATTGTTAAAACATATGAATTTGGATTATCACCACTACATGCAAGAATACGACTTATGGAACACATACTAAAAATCAGTTATGATTTGGATTTCGGGTCTTCAGGATCAATAAGAAACAATGAAACCAACAAAGAGTTAAGAAGTTCAAAAAAGAAACATGTTCAAGATGAATATCGCAAATTTGGATTGATTATAGATCAGCCAAAACAAGGGTCAGGCAATACAAATGATGGCAATACCGCAAGAAGATTCTTTTCAGATTCAGAAACAGCATCTGAAATAACAGGAGTGGATTTAAACCTCATTTTCAGATTTAAAATAATCCTAGAAGTACTTGCGTGCAATGAAGAAATTGACTCTAGAAAATTTGGAGATTATGCAAAGGAAACTGCAAAAATATATACAACCAACTACCCATGGAGAAATATGTCTGCAACAGTTCACAAAATCCTTTATCATGGAGAAGATGTCATTAAATATCATTTGGTGCCACTTGGAGATCTATAAGAGGAGGCTCAGGAAAAAAGGAACAAGGATTACAGATTTTATACAGAGCACAATACTAGAAAAATTTCACGAAATTCAACAAATGAAGATCTATTTAATATATTATTGGCAACGTCAGATCCGTTTATCTCCAGTATTCGAAATCAATGGAAATTGGAACATCGGGATTTAGATGAAGAAGCCAAAAAACTACTAAAGAACAGAGAAAGCACAGAACAAAATATGGAATATTTGCAATCAATATTTGAGTCAAATGAATAATAATTATAACTGCCTTTCATTGTTATTTAAGGACGAAAAACATAGTATTAGTAAAAATTTATAATAAACAGAACCTAGCATTGTTGCAAATGATTTTAAATTTTATTGCAGTTTTTATTTTTTAAATGTTTTTAAAATTATCAAATTTGACAGCAAAAATAATAAATTTTTCTGTAGTAATATCATTATTTTTAGATAATATTATTAACGTTTTTTTAAGTGTAACTATTCTTTGACTAAACAAATTTGCAAATTTGTCAGCAAAAAATTTTTAATTTTTCTGTAATAGCAAATTCTCCAGTTGATTTTGCTATTTTTTTCAGTGTAAAATTTTTTTTTAAGTGTAACATTAAAAAAATTCCATTATTACAAAAATTATTTATAATTATTATTAATTTCCAAATATTCAATTTTTTAATAAATAAAAAAATAATCACCCATATTTCACTCTAAAAGTTAAAAAAATTCAAAAGTTCAACTTTGACCTACAATTCCTTAAAAAGTCCTCAATAAATTTTAATGAAATTTAAACTGAGCCAAGCTGAACTAAATATCTATCCAATAAAATAAAAATGACTTCAATATTTTGATCGGTTGAAAAGTTACAGAATTTTGGCCAATGAAAAACGATTTTCAGCCACTGTGCGCCGGTCATTTAAAAAATAAGTCATATGATACAACGTCAACACAAAATGATTCTACCTGACTTAAATGGGTTAAAACAATTTTACAAGGTCCAAAGACAAACTACTTCCGTTAGTTTTTTGCACATTTATTTACTGTAGTGCGTTTTTTTAATAAATGGCCAAATAATTCCACTGCAGGCCATATGTACTTAGTATTTTTTTATTGAGTCTTCTTTCTTTTTCCTACATAAAATTTTTATTCAAATTCGACACTATAATAAATTTAACTTAGAGCTTCGCATATAAATATGTATGTCTCGTTTTAATAAGCTGCTTGCTAAATAATTAAATAAATGAACAAAATAAATACCTGTTCCCGACAGTTACAATGACGTAGAGGAGAATAACATACCTGTCGAGGCCAACAAATTGTTGGCAAAATATCGATAGCTATCTTAATAAAAAAAGTTAATTTTAAACAAGAAAGGACCAGAAGCTCACATCAATTATTATTGTATAATAAAACGATAATTCGAATGACAAAAATATTACGCAGTTTTATTAATTTACTTCACAGCTGCAAAAACATATCACTTATGTATTTCATTTATATTATTTGCTTAGTATAAAAAAATAACAAAAAATCAAAAAAGGGCTCAAATATACCTCACAGTGAAAGTGAGCCACTTAAATTATGTGGAAGGAATTGCACTCCATTCCGATTGTAAAGCATCTAGAAGGTCTTTTGGTGACGTAATGCTATGTTTTCGGATATTTTGGTCAAGACGGGCCCATAAATTTTCAATAATATTTAAGTCGGGAGACTGTGGTGGAACTTGAAGAACATGTGGACAATTGTATAGTAACCATTCTCGCGCAACGTACGATTTGTGTTTGGGATTGTTGTCCTGGTAGAAGTAGAACTCGTCTTCGATTCCCAGTTTCTCAACACCCGGCTTAACATTTTGCATTAAAATGTCTAAATAAACAAATTTGTTCATGATACCCAGAATTTGTTGCAGATTTCCAGTACCATTGCCCGCCATGCACCCCAAACTATGACGGAGTCACCACCATGCTTCACACTTGGAATAAGATTATTTTGTTGAAGCTGAGAATTCTTTTGTCGCCATACCATCGGCTTGCCGTCGAAGCAGCGTTGCCATTTGCCAAGTTTTTCCTTTTTTTGCAAGTTTTTTGAGATGCAAAAAAGTTTTTAATCAACTGGCTAAAAAACAAGTTTTTTTTAAATATATGCAGTTTTTCAAGTTTTTTTTAATTACTTAAAGTTTGGAATATATTTTATGAATATATGCATTGACGATATAATGCACATTATACAATGAAACGACCTTATATTTTTCACTTCCTTTTTATACAACAATGTTGATTTGTTTTTACTCCCACAAAAACAACGACGCTGTTATTATAAATTGAAAGTTTGCAACTTATTCGTTGTGTAGAAAATTGAACTAAAGTTTTTTTTTTAAGAACATGATAAATACTTAATGAAAAACGGTAAGATTATTGTACTATTTACAATCATTTGTAAAAAATTATTGATCTTAGGAACCTCGTGCACAGGATGTAAGGAAACCACCATAGACGATGTAGCAGGCGCAGACGAGAACCCAAGTTGTTCAACAAAATCCTTATTTTAAAAAAATAGTCTATTCAATTTTGTCGTTGCCTATATCTACAGCAAACGTAGAACGAATTTTTTCAAAAATTAATTTAAACAAAAATAATATTAGAAACAAATTAGAAATTCCCACTTTATGTGGTATTTTGAGAGCAAAAGACTTTTTGAAAAAAATAACAGTGATTGTACAAACTTTAAGCAATCTAAAGAAATGGTTTTGAAGTTTAATAAAACAATGTACAAATAATAAAATAAATATGTGATATTATTACACAATATTAAATGACATTATAGAAAAAAAAGAAATTTTAGTAAATATTAAAAATTTCTTCTAAACGACAAATTAGATTTCCAAAAATTAATTTAATTTTATGTTTTATTATTTATATAACGTTTAATATATATACATATTATGTATGTAATGTTTTTTATGTTATGTTATGTTTTCTTTTAGTTAGAAAAAACATGTATTTTTTATAGAATATTTTTAATAAAAATTAAATCTAATTTTGTATTTTCGTTTATTATTTTGACTAGTTAATAAAAGTGAAAAAAAACGTAACAAAATAAAAACGGTATTAAAGGAATATTCGTTTATAAAAATAAAATACATAAAATAGTTTGTTTAGACAACTTAAAAATATATCGTCATATGAAACGTAAAATCATGTACTCGTATGTAACATAAATTTTAAAATATGGTTTTTATTGAATATTGTGTACCACGTGAATATGCACGTTTCTACAAACTATAATATTTTTTTAAAATATAGGAGAGTCGGTTAATTTTATTAAAGTTTTGAAGAAACTTTTTTCAGGTTGCTTACTTAAATATTTTATTAAGCTTCTTCCCTCTCCTGTAAAATCGAAGAAAGTGTAGTTACGTGGTTTTTCGTTTTATATGACATTATATGCATATAAACGGCATTTCCCATCATTTCAAAATATTTCCAGACGCTTGAAGATGCGTTACACGACTTTTTGGGAACGGTCTCTCCATCGTCTCTGTTTTCCTCAATGTTTTTCATTTTCTAAATATACATACCTACATAAATAGTTAAAGAAAAATTTTTTTTATTAAAAAAAGGTTTGTTTTCTGGAATGGCAAGTTTTAAAAAAAAAATGGTAACGCTGCGTCGGAGCCAAATAAGTTAAAATTACTCTCAGCAAACAATTTTACTAGATATTTATTCTATTTTAGATATCTATACCCTTTGCCAAAAGTTCATATCTCTCAGAATGTATTTGCGACAGTCATATGTTTGTTCAAATGTTAAATTCCTATAAATGTATTAGTATGATAATTGTGTATATATTAGTTTCGGTCATCCATTTCTTGTAGGGTTGCTATTGTACCATCTCTTGTAAAGCGATGAATGATGTGTTGTACAGTTCCACGGCTCCTGTTGACAAATTTAGCAATATCTGTTTGAGATTTACCTTCGTTGTAAGTTTCAATCACTCGCTCTCTAATTTCAGTACTTGGTTGTCGTCCCATCTTCACTATTTGATTTTTTATAAGCAACTGACGCATCAACAATAACATCGACGTAAAAATATTTCTTTAAAAAATATATGGTTATTTTACCAAAAACAAAATCATGTGGCTCACTTTGAGTGTGACGCGAACTTACTAGATTATTGTGGTTTTATAAATTTTTTTAAACATTGATAGTGAAAAATTAAAAAAATTTTGCAGTTATATTGAACGTCAATTGTGGATGTGGAAACTATGCAAGAATTGCAAAGTGTGGTGACGGCCTTTTAAAAATTATTACAAAAACTTTTTTAATAAGGCTTGGCTCACTTTGACTGTGAGCCACTGTATGTATGTAGATAAACATTTTAAGATACTTCCAATAAAGTTCAAATGCTTAAAAAAACGTTTTCGTCTTTATTAAATTTATTATTCGAGACAGGTCTCGATATCTTTCTCCAAAGAATTTGAAAAGGTTTTGTTTGTTGAAGGTTTTATCTACTCTATATACACTAGTCGGCATAAGTATTTTGACGAAACATTTTTCTGATTGTTCAACCTAGCTTAGCTTAGTGTGGTCAAATAACGGTGCGAAAATGATGCACAACCCAAAGAATCTTTTTTTAGCTCTTTTAATGCGAAATTTTATATTGTTTCCTTTTGCATTCTCTCTCTGCTGATAATAATTCATTGTAGTGTATACATAACATAGGGTATAAATTAGTTTAGTGTGTGCATAGCATAGCGTCTCAAGAGGCCCTCCAGTAGCGCTGCAACAAACCCCTGGAACTAGTACAGGACTAGTTCCCTACATGGCGATCCTGCCAAACATTTAGAAATTGTATTTTTAAATACAAATCTGAATAAAGGATAAAGGCAATTGTAGCTTATGCTCATCCATTATCCTTGCGGAACAATAGAATATCGTTACAGATCCCACCACTGAATGGGGAAACCACTGGATGAAGTGCTGAAAGACATCCAGGAAGCAGAGGCTCGCTGGAAGAAACTACAAGAAGAAGGCAACCCAAAGAGAGAAGAAAGGCCAACAATACTAACGGTCGGGCCTAGACCCAAATACCTGCGGAGGGAACAACCAGCAGAACCTAAAATACCGATATTCCCCCTGCCAAACACCGGTAAATCAAGGAGTGGGACAGTGGCCTGAATCCGAAAAGAAATAGCAGTCAAGAGGCACGAGTTAACCTACGTACAAAAGGAAGAAGTACGGCAAACGCTTCAAACTGCAGTTATCAACCTCAAAAAAGAGCTTAAGGAGATAACAAAGGCAAACATAAAAAGAGAAAAATTATAATAGAGAAATGAAATATTTGTAAATATATAGAAAAGGAAACAGAAGACCTAAAAGAATGGGCATCGAACAAGATAGGAGAAGTGAACAAAATTAGTAAAGTGACGTACAAAAACAGAGATAATAATAACAAGAAGAAGAAGAAGAAGGATTCACGCAAATATAATTTCATATAGAAAATTTTTTTTAAAATGAGGGAATCACTGAAAGATTTATTTGTCAAATGTATAACCTGCTTGATGCTGATAATATTTTTGTCAATGTTAATATTTGTCATAATAAACCTAAATAGGGACATGTTAAAATTAATAAAGGGACTTTTAGACAATTATTATTGTAAATGTAAAAATCAAAAATAATTAAGAAAATAAAATAAAAGAAAGAAAAAAAATATATATAAAATAAAAGTTTTTATTCCGTACAAGAGAGACCATGAGAGGTATCCATCCTTTTGTTATAAATGGAATTTATAAAATCATTAGAACAGATTAGTATAAATGCTAGAAAGTCATTGAATATACCCTATACCACAGAGACAATAGAGGAAAAGAAAGTAGAAATTCAGAACATAGAAAAGAATTTAAGCGTCTATATACAGAACTCAGAGGAGGAAGACGAAAAGACAACTAAATTATTGGAGCGATTTGAAAGGTTAAAATCGGAAGCGACAGACATTTTGGAACAACATTCAGGGAAAAGATTTGTTTTGGAAAGAAGACAAGGCACTATCATGGCTAACCTCGATATGAGCGAGTTATCTATGATAACAAAGCTAGTACCGAAATTTTCAGGCAAACAATATGAATTACATGAGTTTTTAAGCAGTTTGGAAACAGTTAGCGTAACAATACCCACTGATAAGCAAAGATCATTCTTTGATTTTATATTCAAGACTGGAACTAAAGGTTCAGAATAGAGTGAAACAGAACAACGTACCGACGACCATAAACGAGTTAGTGTTAGGACTGAAGCAGGCGTATAAGCCAATGCGGACATCGAATAGCATCCTTAACGAGATAACACACTTGGTACAGAGAGGTGACAACCTGTTGGGATTTGCAACAAAGATTGAAAATCTCATCACAGAACTTAATGAAATCCAGATTGACGAAGAGGGAGAAGCATTTAGAACCTCCATTGTGAGCGCGAATGGGAAAATTGCTTTCAACGCTTTCATGAACGGTCTGACCGATCCACAAACAATAACCACAATAGACGCGAGTCAAGTCAAAACTTTCACTGAAGCACTAAAGATCGCTGAAAAAGTTTCCTCACGGGTGGAGCGGAAACAGGTGTTCCATCAAACCGCTCAACACCACAAGCAAAGGAACGGCACATATAAGCAACAATCACGATGCAAAAAATGCGGAAGACAACATAATGATAAATGCCCTGCCGACGGCAATAAATGCCACAACTGTGGAAAGCTCAACCATTTTGCGAAAATGTGTTTTGCTAAGAATACGACAAACAATAGCAACAATGTCAGCAGAAATGACAACAACAATAACCAGCCGAACAATAGAAGAATATGGAATAATAGAGGTCGCACAATAAATCAAGTACAAAACCAGGGAAACTCTCAAAACCAGGAGTCCTCACGAACAGAGACTCCAAGGGGAAACATTTAGAAACTAAAGAAATATATAGCATATCATCCAACCTCAAAAATTACGTAAGATTAAGCATAATAGATACAAACAACGACGTAAAATTTTTGATAGATACAGGAGCGGATGTCTCGCTGTGCAAAAGGAAATTCTTAGAGAATTATGAGGAGGATCAGGATGACTATTGCAATTTAACAGGAATATCAGAGAATATTATTAAATCTCTGGCTTCCACAACTATTGGGATGGAAATAAACGGGAATATAATGGAACAGAAAATACAGTTAGTGGAAGATAATTTCCCAATAAGCACAGATGGAATATTAGGAAGAGATTTCCTATCCAAGTTTAGGTGCAATATAGATTATGACAAATATGTGTTGACATTCAACATGAACGGTGAGACGATAACGATACACGATAACACGTTTAGAGTAATCGAAGTAAGAATAGCGCAAAGAAGTGAGATTATTTTGCCTTTTTTAATCGAATTGGAAGAAGACGCCATTGTATTAAATAGAGAAATAACTAAAGGACTGTTTTTGGCGAACGCAATAATACCTAAAGAGGGAAACCAACACATTAAGTTATTGAATGTAACGGATAAAATAGTGATAGTAGAAAATCTAAGAATAGAAACTATCCCTTTGGCCAATTATGAAATATGCGCAGTTAACAGTAAGAAAAAAGAAGAGCAATATATGGATAAACGCTTTAAAGAACTGATGAAAAATTTTAATTTAGATGACTTAGATGATGAGAATAAAGAAAACATTGTGTCAATAGTGAGAAGATACCAATCAATATTTCATATTGATGATGAGGATTTGACCACTAACAATTTCTATAGACAAACGATAAATTTACACGACAATAGTCCAGTGTACATAAAAAACTATAGATTACCTCATACGCACACGAGGGAAATAAATTCTCAAGTACAAGAACTTTTGGAAAAAGACATCATCGAACCATCAATAAGCCCATATAACGCACCACTACTGTTAGTTCCGAAAAAGGGACACACAGATTTAAAAAAATGGAGATTAGTAGTCGATTTTAGAAAGTTAAATGACAAGTTTCCATTGACACGTCTGGACGACATTTTAGACAAACTAGGTAGAGCCAAATATTTTTCGACCTTAGATATGACAAGTTCTTTTCATCAAATAGAGCTTGATCATCAGTCTCGTCCTTACACAGCATTTTCTACACCTAGTGGTCATTACCAGTACACTAGGTTGCCATTTGGCATAAAAATATCATCGAATAGTTTTCAGCGTATGCTGACCATAGCTTTATCTGGCCTGGAGTCCGAAGCTTTTTTGTATGTTGATGACATTATAATATTCGGATGTAGCCTAAAACATCACAACGACAATTTGATAAAGGTTCTAGATAGATTGGAGAAATACAACTTAAAACTGAATCCGAGTAAATGTTTTTTAAAAAACCGGAGGTTGTATATCTTGGTCATTTGATCACTCCGAATGGGATTGAACCCGATCCTGCAAAATTCGATGCGATAACGAATTATCCAATTCCGAAGAATGCCGACGAAGTTAGAAGATTCGTGGCATTTTGTAACTACTACCGACGCTTTGTTGAAAACTTTGCTGATACAGCAAGTTGTTTAAATGCTTTGTTAAAGAAGGGTACAAAATTCGAGTGGACAGAACATTGCCAAGCGGCATTCGATAAACTGAGGGAAAAATTGATATGCCCACCAATTTTACAATATCCTGACTTCGAAAAACCATTTATACTAACAACGGACGCATCTGATTTCGCTCTTGAAGCCATACTTTCGCAAGGAGAAATTGGAAATGATAGACCAATATCCTATGCAAGTCGTTCATTGAACAAACATGAGAAAAACAAGCCAGTGATAGAAAAGGAATTACTAGGCATACATTGGGGGATACAATTTTTTAGACCCTATTTATATGGGAGAAAGTTTATTGTAGTGACTGACCATCGCCCACTAATATCTCTTTTCTCACATAAGAACCCAAGTTCGAAACTAACTAGAATCCGACTTGAACTATCCGATTACGATTTTGAAATAATATATAAAAAGGGCATAAACAATACAAACGCGGATGCGCTGTCTAGAATACAGATAGATTCAGACATGCTAAAGGAAATGACACCTCAAAGAATTGATGAGCCAATCAAAAAATCGCTGGTGATAACAAGAAGCATGAGGAAAAATGAAGAAAAGAAAATGAGAAAAAGAAAAATGAGGAAAAAGAAGATACAGTAAGAGAAAATAAAAGAAATGAAAATAAAGAAATAAAGAACAGAGGAAAAGAAACTGACAAAAATGGTAATACAGATCCTAATGAGCCTGATCAACTCAATATTTGGGAGTGTACATCCATAAGAGATATAAAACTTGCAAGAAAGTTAAAGTGTATATTAGAGAAAAGACCGGCAAATCATAGAAAAGAAAATGATTTAAAAATTGAAAAAGAAAAGAATTCCAGAAGAGAATTCAGTATTGAAAACAATGATGCTTTAAATCAAACGGCCGTCAGATGTAGCGATAATCCCATTTATCTAGATAATATGTTGGAGAAACTACTTTCTGTTTTGGGCACATTGGATTTCAATAGTTTCGCACTAGAGAAAAGTGACGAAATATTTAAGAGAATAGATGAAGAAAAATTAAAGGAAAAAATAAACAAAAGTGAAAGAAATAAAGTCAGAATTCTATTATACAGTAATCCTCAAGAACTAACAGATGAAAAAAAAACAAGAATTGATAAAATTGTATCACAACACACCATGCGGAGGACATTTCGGAATAAGAAAAACAGTATTAAGATTGAAACAAAAATACATTTGGAAAAACATGAATAAAATGATAAAAGAGTATGTATCATCGTGTGATCTTTGTCAGAGGAACAAGCAGATAAGACACACAAAAGAACCGTTATGCGTCACAGACACGCCAGAAAATAGTTTTAGCACCATAGTCATCGATACAGTCGGACCACTACGTCCCTCAGAGAACTATCGATATAAATTGACGATGCAGTGCGAACTAACTAAATATGTTATAGCAGTCTCTATTAGAAATAGCAAAGAAAAATAGAAGTCTAGAATCATATAATAGGGCAAATAGTATAGATCTTAAAATAGGAGATTTAGTATTAGTAAAATTAGAGAGTAGAAAAAAGGGTGAATCACCATATCATGGACCTTATAAAATTATAAACATAGACAACTTAAATGTAACAATAGAAATTAAGAATAAAAATAAAATTGTGCACAAAAACCTATTAAAGAAATATAACATAAATAAAAATGAAAACCAGAATAACTTATAATTAATTAATGTAGGTCATAGTAGAGATAAGAAACTTGTAGTATTTAAAAAAAAATAAATAAAAAAATCATAATAAGCAATAGTATATATGTAGTAATTAAATAATATATAAACAAAAAAAAAATATAAACATATGAACACATGTAAAATTAATTTTAAAGTATTCAAATTACAACACAAAAATTTAACAAAAAAAAAAGAGAATATAAAAAGATATGAATGCAGAATAAATTCTAAAATATTCAACTTACAGAACAAAATATAAACAAAAAAAAAAGAAAATAAAAAGAAACTAATTTAAGAATACACTTCACATTAAAATGTACTTGAAAAATCATACAATAAGTGCTTACAAACAATTGTACGATTTTTTTTAAGGGTGAGGGTGTAGTGTATACATAACATAGGGTATAAATTAGTTTAGTGTGTGCATTAGGGGTATTCTATTATGACTTTTTTTTGTTTTTTTAAATTTACATGGCTGTACACGATGAGAAACATTAAAAAAATGATAACTGCGTTTTTAGTTTTTTATTTCATTCAAAAAAGTTCACGCACCAAACGATTTTAAAATTTACATGCGCATATACACACAAACATGTACATTTGCATTGGCAATGTAGGGCTGTTGACCGCTTTTGCTATTTGTTTTCGTTTGCTTTTGTTTGGTTATACTTGAAAACGAAAATGAAAAAATTCTTACATTGGAAATATTTTTAATTATTTAATTTGACATTAGAAGAAATAAATTTCAAATTCAAGGTTCGGCCATTTTTACAAAACGGATATAAATCTATCACTTGTTTAATGGCTCGTTCGGCACATATATTTGACCGTTTTAAATTTGGAATGGCTGAATCTTCCTTCACCCAGTGTCTATTTAAACATTGATGTGCAGTTTTGAACGGCTTCACAGATTCTTCCAAGCATTCAAAATCATTGTTGCGAAAACGTTGGTCGGAAAACCATACTTCGTACCATGCACTGCATATAAATTGACAAAGTGGTAAAAGTTTTTCTCTGTGATTGGGAAGGAGTATAAATGTGAGCAATGCAAGAATAGCTCTGGAGTTCCAACGGGCGTTACTGAGCGATGGTAAAACTCGAAAGTTAATGAACGGAAAAACGTTATGTTTTTGATAATACTTAAAGTATTGTCCAAGGTCATACAAATACTGCATGTCATCGCGCCATTTGATATTAGCAATTTTCATTTTTTTGTCGCTTTGTTTGAAGTTTTGTTTCAGATTTTGAAAATCAGTTATTATATCTGAAAATATTTCGTAGGAAATATTTGGTGATACTGCTTTCGCGCCAAGTAATTCATTCATTACATGCTTAAGAATTAAGTCCAAAACATGGTGTTGGCAACCAACATATTGTGGCGGTGTCAAAGATTTTTCTTCAAAGCATGATTGTAGATAATGAACAATTCCATTTTTTTCCCTGTATTGACATTTGTTGTATCACATACAATCATTTTAACCGAGTTCCACAAAGAAAATCGGTCGAGAATTTCCTTTATGCCTGTAAATTGAAGTAGAGTTAGAAATGTATATAAAATCTTAATTTTTATTTCTTACCTTCAAATATTGTGACACTTTTTCCATTCTCAAGCATCATTACCGCTACTCGCACTTCTTTAGTTTCATTTGACAATACCACTACCTGCACTTCCTTTTTTCCAAACTTTTTCCCGTCAAAATGAAGACACCAAATCTCTTTTTGTAACGTTGTCATATAGTTTGCTTCCAATCGCTCGGCTGATTTCATTGAGGCTTTATATACGGCAGATTGTGTGGGTGCTGGAATAGCAATGCCTGATTTCACTAATGCTTCACATACTTTAGTTGCTTTTCTGCTACTCAAACTTGTTTGCTCTATCATGTCTACTGCGACCCTAGTTTGACACTTGACTTTTCTAAGTCTTTTTGCAGGTGGTTCAGGGTGATACATTTCACTATCTCCTTCCAGAGACGATATTGTTGTGTCAGATACACTTGAATTGATATTGCTTTTGTTTTGTACTGTCACTGGTTTAAGTAAAACAATTTTTGATGGATGAATATTTGTTTCCTTTTCAGTGGCGTATCCAACATCTCCATTGGAGTTTTGTTGAAGTGCATACAAGTTTTTGTCTTCAACGCTCAGCCAAATGCCATTTGGATTGGTTATATCAAACAGTTCTCCAAAAACTATAGAAACTTCTCCATTAGGTCGCTTTAAAAACTTCGAATAATTTTTAAAGAGATTTTCTACTTTTCTTTCAATTGAAGTTTTAGTAATACTTGGAAAGTTTAATTTTGTCCATAAATCCACCAATTCGTCGGCAATAATTTTAAATCTTGCTTTTTTACTTTTTTCAATGTTTGCCAATGAGTTATATCTACCTATGATAACGGTCTTCTTAGGTATTCTGCAAAATGCGTTCAAATTTTTATCAACCTGTTTTATTTCCTGCCGTCTATTTTTGCTTTTCTCGAAGCGAACCAAAGAGTTTTCCCATTGTTGCGAATTTCTTGAAATTGCATTTGAACTTTTCTTGAAACTCATTTTTTTCCACTGTTTAAAAATGTAAATTGTTTATGATACAACGCACCGATCAGCGAGCACAAAATAACTGAAGTGCTTCAATCAATTTGCTTTCAGAGAGAAAATAAAAGCAGAGAAGTACTCATTTCTGACTGCAAAATAGCGGTAAATATTTACCACTACTTTCAAAAAAACAAAAATTATAACACAACAAAACAAAATAAGAATAAGAACTAGGAAGCAAACGAAAACAAATAGCAAAAGCGGTCAACAGCTATACATTGCCAATGCAAATGTACATGTTTGTGTGTATATGCGCATGTAAATTTTAAAATCGTTTGGTGCGTGAACTTTTTTGAATGAATTAAAAAACTAAAAACGCAGTTATCATTTTTTTAATGTTTCTCATCGTGAATGGGCATGTAAAACATAGGTTAAAAAAATAGAATACCCCTAGTGTGCATAGCATAGCGTGTGTGTAATGTAGACTTTAATTTAAACAAAAAAAAAGCGACATCTTTCTTTGACTTACCAGCACTACTGCGATCCTCAAGAGGCCCTGCAGTAGCGCTGCAACAAACCCCTGGAACTAGTACAGGACTAGTTCCCTACAGCATGGAGACAACAAATTTTTGCGTGGCATAAGTATTTTGACGGTGCCTGTGTAGGTTTTTCGTTTGCATTTTTGAATCGTTAAAGCGGAACAACTTTTGTATTTAAGTTTAATTAAAAATAAAATAAAAATTAGTTAAAAGGCGTTATAAACCATGGGTAAAACGGTAGAGTTGAGTTTAATTACCAGATATTCTATGGTAGCAAAGTTAACGCTGGAACGGCAGTAAAAGACATTGGAAAAGAGTTCATCGAATCGAACAAAGAACGCTGATGAGATGGTGTAGCGACCTCGAAATCAGTACTGATCCGTTCTGCTAAAATAATGAATTAATCCAAATATAATTTCTTAAATTGAGAAGAAATGGGTAAACTCAGATTTGAACTTAAGCCAAAAAAAATTTTTCATTTTAATTTAAACCTTAAACAGTTCAACAATTACGTATAAATATTAATTACAAACAAATTTTCATACAGGGTTGCTTTTATTTAATTTTGTGATTTTTAAGACATAACAACAAATAATAATTCACAAGTTATCTTAAAATGTTTTTTAAATAAAGAATCCCATTTTTAAGGAACTGAATAACTCTGTAGAAATAATATTTTGAAAAACAAAAGTTTTTGAAAATCTTTGAAAAACTATATCGAGGCAATCTCGATTAATAAATTTAAATAAAAAAAAACAAAAAAAATTCAATACATACGAAGGAGTTACAAAACAAAAGTTTGTAACGCTTGTGACGCGTGAAAAGTTAAACAGCTTTCTACTTTTACGCGTCGCAAGCGCCGTGTACAAAATATATGTTAGTGCTGCCAAGTTCCGAGTCTAAAATATTTTTGAGATTGAACATTTAATTATTTGAAAGCTATTTTCGTAAACAGATGATGTAAAACAAATTAAAACAATTTGAAGAACATAAAACTTAAAAAACGCGAACAAAAAGTTTGCAAAATTTACTTGAAATTTGATAAGCAAAAACGTGCATAAAGCATGGTGTGTAACTTGCAGTTTTTAAAGCGTCAAATGCTTAAAACACATGGAACGCAAGCGCATAGAACGCGTGGTGTGGACTTTCAGCTTTATATTTAAACATATAGTATATGAGAAAATGAGTGCTACTATTATTGTACTACTTCGCTTTCACTAACTCACTCTACTCAACAAACCAAAAAATTTTACTTGTTCTGTTGCAAGGCAGATTCACAACAGGTAGTCTCATCCGACTCCGCCTTGAAAATTAGAACAGATGTGTCAAAAACGGTTGACAAATTTATAAGAAAATTATTTGGAATAATGTAAAAGAAAAACCTACAAAATCAGAATAAAACAAAATTGTGCTAAATACAATTAAAATAAAAGTGGATAGAATTTGTGCTTTAATAGGAGAAAGATCCAGTGCCTGCATGAAGGCATTTTCTCTTGTTATTTTAAATTATTTTTACCGTGCACAAAAGTTAAATAATTATTTCACAAATGAGCACTTTTATACTATTATCACCTTTAAATTTGAAATTAAGACTTTAGTCAGTCTTTCTAATTTCCTAATCCAATTATAATTGGAAATTTAAGTTTTAAATGAAAACTGTAACGAGTTATTATTTTTTTTTCAAACAAAACAAAATAAAGTAAACAAATTTTGACAACCAATTCGAGCGAATTGAGTCTCTCGAGGCCACCTATTGTGAATTCGCCTTGTTCTGTTGCGTCCAAGACAACATCCCACTGTTTGCATTTGAGAAAATAGTATTTGTGCAACAAGTATAGGGTGTTTTTTTAAGCCCGATAGAATTTGAAATTGTAAAAAATAACACAAAAAATTAAATTGTAATCAAAATTTTTTTTTATTCGAAAGATCAATACGTGACATTAACATTTGAAAATGATTTCGGGCATATGGGCACCGCGGCTGTTCTTGACGAAGCGCATTCTGGACGTCCAATTTTGGGCCACTTTTTCGAGCACTGCTGGCCGTATGTCACGAATAACACGAACAATGCTGGCCTCCAAGGCGTCAATTGTTGCTGGTTTATCAGCATAAACCAGTGACTTCACGTAGCCCCACAGGAAATAATCGAGAGGTGTCAAATCGCACGACCTTGGAGGCCAATTGACAGGTCCATTTCTCGAAATCAACTTATCGCCAAATTTTGATTTCAATAAGTCGATGGTTGCGTTCGCCGTATGGCACGTAGCGCCATCCTGTTGAAACCACATCTCCTCCGGATCAATGTCATCCATATTTTCAAACAAAAAATCATTGATCATGGTGCGGTAACGATCTCCATTGACCGTAACGCGAGCTCCGGCCTCATTTTTGAAGAAATAAGGTCCGACGATGCCACCAGCGTGAAAACCGCACCAAACGGTGCATTTTTCTGCATGTAATGGAGTCTGTAGGGTCTCTTGTGGATTGGTCTCACTCCATATGCGGCAATTTTGCTTATTAACAAACCCGTTAAGCCAAAAATGCGCCTCATCGCTGAACACAATTTTGCGATAAAACAACGGGTCAGTTGCCAACTATCGACGACTGATTTTCAAAGTAAATTTGGATAATTTCGTAGCGTTGTTCAAGCGTGAGTCTATTCATGATGATTTGTCAGAGTATACTGAAACAAATAAAAAAAAATGTTTCATAAAAATTTAATTTTTTGTGTTACTTTTTACAATTTAAAGTTCTATCTAGCTTAAAAAAACGCCCTTTATAAGTGAGAAACTTATGTTATAATAAATAAAGTTATAAAGTTGATGTGGGAAAGTGCATAAATTTTAAAGCCATTTGTAGAACCGATAAATGGCTTTGTATTATAAAACCTTTATTTATTATTTTTATCCATTAAATGTTTTTATTATTAATAATAGTAACCTTTAACTAAATGCAATTTGTAATTGCCATTATTACAACTTGCCTTTAGTTAATCTAATAAATACAAACAATAACATACATACTTATGTATGTACGTAATAATTTATTTTTGTTATTTATACAGAAATTTTGCTTTAGCTGTACAATCAACTTTGCACAATTTTTTGTGCAGATAAGTTAGAAATTCTGTTACCTTAAATGTATTTTTGTATGGATGTCCATACATACATACATACAAACAAAATACATATACATACATATGAATTTTAATGACTTGCAATTTGTGTGACTTGTAGGTGTGCTATATTTTATACCCTTCACCAAAAAATTTGGAAAGGGGATATATAGGTTTGTCATTCCGTATGTAATTTCTTCATTATTCATTTAAGACCCCATAAAGTATATATATTCTGGATACTATAGATATGGAAGTCGGATGAGCGATGTCCGTTTGTCCGTCTACTATATTTTGGTGTAAGTAGAGTTAAGGCCTCACACAACATAGACACATAAATTTTATACCATTCTCTTGGAATTTTTCATAAAATTGTTCGGTTTGAAAATAACAAAACTCGGCCCAATAATTAATGAGATATATCCAAAAGTTTTTTTTTGCTATATTTCCTATTCTGTTGTTTTTTTATGGCCCCAACTGACCTACGGTCAATTTTATGAAGCAGATCTCTTGTATGGAGTTCTACGAAGGTTTAGACGGAAAATAATTAAAGTCGGTTCATTAACGACTAAATATCGGCAAAAAAATGGTTTGGAAATAAATTTACTTTTAAAATTTTTTTGCAAAAGCAGTTGTATTTTTCATAGTAGTTTACGGGTTTAAGTACATAATATATCTTATTTATTATAAAATACTAAAATTTCAAATTCTTGATGGAAATTGGTGTGGGTGTTGTAAATCTTCCCTTTTTGTCACACATATATCACATACAACCATACTGAAATGCGTTCATGGGCACATGTACACATTGTGTGTATACATGTGTATATTTAAACAATCGAAAATCAATGATTTGTTGTTTTGTTTTTGTTTGTTTCTTTAAACTTATTTTTGTACGTTTATTAGTATAATATTATTTTTTATCGCTTTTATTACTTTTCGTATATAAATAACCATAATTATTTTTTATATTATTTATATTAAAGAAATGTAATGGATCGTCAAGACACTATGTACGAGTAAATATACAAAATCAAAGAAATTGAATTTTAGTTTTGTTTTAAAAATTTATTAATATTTAAATTTTTATGACTATTTGTGATTTCAGAAGAAAGGCAAAATTGATGCTTATATCCTGTTTTATACTTGTGTAATTTTAATTATTTTTTATATTCAGGTACAGAGCGTACCTGCAGTATATCAGAACCCGGTATTATTATTGTATTTGTACAATGTGATAAAAAATCTTTTGACAATTAAAATGTTGTTTGGATACTTAGTAACACATAACAAAGCCTCTTCCCGGCTAGAATTTCATAAGAAATGTTTCTTTCGTTCTGTAACATCAGTGAGTTAATCTTCAAAAGCACTTCAATGAATTGCCTTTTCTATAAATTAAAAACAAAGTTTGATGTAAGAATTTAATTTGATATCAAGCTCCAAAATGTAATTAGCAAAGAAACTAAAAACTTGAAAACCCCGCAGAAATAGCGCATATTCTAAAAATTTCAACTGCAATATTGGAAATTATTCCCAAAATTTAAAAAAAAAATCATATAATTGGCAATCGGCAGCCAAAAATCTTAAAATGCCAAAAATTCTTAAAAATATGCGAACATCAGAAAAATTGTATGATTCAATATTGCTTAAAAAACATCAAAATTATAGAGTAGTGAAACTTACAAAATATCATTTCCATTGTGAAAATTAAACTTTTATTAAAAACTATTTTGTGTTTGGAATAAAAATTTAAAATGCATTTTTTTTATAAAGGGTGGTTAAATTTCAAGGGCCGATGTTAATTTTGAATAAAACACAAACTATTTAGGAAATTATTGTAATTTTATTTTATTATGATGTATTGGTATTACTCAATTATGTATGGAACAAAATATCGGCCAAATGGGCGCCGCGACCTCGGCGGCACACCTCCATCCGATGGTCCAAATTTTCGATGACGCTGAGGCATAATTGAGGTTCTATGCCGTTAATGTGCCGAATTATCTGATCCTTTAGGTCTTGAATTGTTGCTGGCTTATCGACGTACACCTTTTCTTTCAAATAACCCCAAAGGAAAAAGTCCAACGGTGTCAAATCACATGATCTTGGCGGCCAATTGACATCGCCATTACGTGAGATAACACGGCCATTGAATTTGTTGCGCAAAAGAGCCATTGTTTCGTTAGCTGTGTGGCAAGTGGCACCGTCTTGATGAAACCACATATCGTCCACATCCATATCTTCCAATTCGGGCCATAAAAAGTTCGTTATCATCTCACGATAGCGAACACCATTCACAGTAACTGCCTGACCGGCCTCATTTTGGAAAAAATACGGCCCGATGATGCCGCCAGCCCATAAACCGCACCAAACAGTCACTCTTTGTGGGTGCATTGGTTTTTCGACAATCACTCTTGGATTCTCATTCGCCCAAATGCGGCAATTCTGTTTATTGACGAATCCACTGAGGTGAAAATGTGCCTCATCACTAAAGATGATTTTCTTCGAAAATTGATCATCCACTGTTGCCATTTCTTGCCACCATTCTGCCCATTCACGACGTTTGGAATGGTCAAGAGGCTTTAGTTCTTGAGCCAATTGCACCTTGTAAGCGTGTAAATGCAAGTCTTTATGCATAATGTTCATCAACGACGAGCGTGAGAGGTGCAATTGTTGGGAACGACGACGAGTTGAGGTGGACGGCTCTTCAGCCACACTATCGCGAACAGCAGCAATATTTTCTGCAGTACGAGCTGTACGAGCATGCACTGGTGTTCTCACATCTTCTACAGACCCGGTTTGCTCGAATTTTTCCACGATTTTTGCGATTGTACGCACATTAGGACGATTAAATTGACCAAAAAAATTACGAAGTGCACGATATGCATTTTGATTTGAACGCCCATTTTCATAATAAGTCTGGATAACTTTAACACGTTCTTGGATTGTGTATCTCTCCATGGTTCAAATTGAGTAAGTCTGAAATAGAGAAATGTCAAATAAAATTCGGAAAAAAACTTGGCGTTTAGGTGTGGTTCACATTCAACATCGGCCCTTACAATTTAACCACCCTTTAAATGTTATCGCAAATGCCTACTTTCCACAAATTTATATTTAGCTTCTAGATTGCATTATCCAAGTGAATAATGTGGGCTTAATTAAAATGTATTCTAAGAATAGTTCGCAATTCATCAAATATTTTTCAAACAATCAGTTCCTATCGTGGAATGTTTGGGGAAAAATTCCAAAAATAGTATATGCATACATATTTGTATTTAATTTTTGTTGCGTATTTTCGTATTTTCCCCAATTCAACAGATACAAAATGATAAATTAAGATCTTAGGAGATAAAAAATTTATTTCTTCATATTAATATAAAATTAACTGGTCTTACATTCATTAAAAACACCTAAGAAATCATAGTTTTGCGGAATATCGCATGTCGATAACACGCACAACTGAATTGGACGCGGATTAATGGTAAAATATTACGAAAATAAGCCGAATTATGGGTTGGATTTGAGAGCAAAAAGCTTTCTGTTTGCGATTTCATCGTAATTTTTCATATTTAGTTCTCTGTCTTACACAGTAAACGCAGAAGAAGATTTAAATAAAAAGTGTTTTTAATTAAAATTAAATTAAAATAATGAATTAAAATATGATGTTATATAAAATATGTTATATACAACTTACTGAATTCATTATATAATTATTTGATCACTGTACAAAATCCTATCTGATAACATATTGGATATTTTTTTAAAAATAAACCTTTTATCGTTCATAAAATTGGAAAAAAACGCTAAAATTAAAAAAAAATATTATAAATGAGAATGTGCACTAGTTTTTTAAATAAATTGTGGAACAAACTTTTTCAAATAAAAAGTAAAAGTAATAAAAACAACTGAAATGTATCGGAAATTCTAAAAAAAATTTTGCATTGTGTTGTGTTCAGGATTCGAAACCGTGCCACCGGGTAGGGTACGGTTTCAAATCCTGACCAACCATTTATTAATTTTTTTTAATTTTTTTAACATTTTTGTTATTTTTGTTATTTTTATTACTTTTACTTTTTATTTGGAAAAGTTCGTTCTTTTTTTAAGAATTTTTGATAGTTTTAAATTATTTCCAATATGGAACATTTTAATCATTAGACTAGCAGATTTATGTAATAGGTGTCGATATTTTTTAACTATTTAGGGAGAATTTCTTCATTATTAAACTTTTTCTTACGTTTCAAATCATTTCTTTGTTTAGTCGAAGACCACTGGCTTATTGATAAAGACGTTGAAACACTTCTTGGATGTGTGAAAAAATATATAAGTGCTAATAAGGGGATGTTAATATTTGTATAATACACCCCAGGCAAGAAATTGTTACAAATTTGTTACGAAATTCATAATTTATGGCTGACTTTATAAACGCAGTTTGCAAAGCAACACTAGAATGCCTTGTAAACTCATGCTTCCAGTGTTGCTTTGCAAGTTGTGTTTATGAAATCAGCCTATACTATGAAATAGAGATTAGAACCAATAATGCGTGATCGTGATTAATTTTTTTATTTCCATCACGTGAGGGTGCGTCTGTGAGACGGTGAGTGGCAATTTTTTTTGCTTTAATGTAATTTTTTCCATTTAAATTCTTTTTTATAATTTTTTTTTCGTATTTCGTGTGCGTGAATTTTCGTGATTGTGACTTCTTTCGTCACTCCATACTATGGTGAAGTGTATATAAGATTCGGCACAGCCGATATATATTCATACAAAAAAGTTAAAAAATAACTTTTTTGAACTTTAAAAACAAATTTGAAAAAATTCAAAATATGTACAAATTTTATTCAATTAACTTTAATTTTTTGATGTTTTTTAATAAAAATTTTTTAAGTTATAAACATTAAAAATTGCTGAATTGTTATGCTTTGCTAATAAAATATTGTTTTATTTAATTTAAAATTGGTATTATTATACATTTTTATGCATATTATAATACTCCCTTTCTGTCGTAGAGGTTAATAATCACATGGATCTTTTACAAACCTCAATAAAAAATATTATTTTAAAATTATAAAAATATTATCTTAAAACAAAATTTTTGAAACAAAATATGTATTTATAACATGTTTTAAAATTTCATAAAAATATTTCTTTAAACGTTCTTAAATTCTATCCTTAATTTCAGTTGCTGCCTCTTAATGACAAAGAAAAGACAGTTATTTCAAACCCTGAGAAAAGAAAAGCCGACGATTCCGACCAGTTAAAAGATTTAAAAAAGGTATGTACGTGAGCTTGATAGTCATCATATAAGTGTTGTTTGAGGCATACCTGTTAAGCAATGATTAGTAATTCGATTTTTTTTATTTTAAAACTGAAGTAATTTATCTGAAAATAATAATTAAATAGCTAAAAGTAAATAAACGAATGTTTATACGAGGTTTGTTCAAAAGAAAAGGTGAATTTTGTATTTTCGCAAACTGTGTACGTTCGGTTATGGAAATTTTATTGTTATGCTGGTACACATGTGCTAGTCATATGTTGGCATTATCGGCCCATTTGGATCAGTTGTTTGTTGTTGAGAACTGAAAAGATTAGAGACGTTTGTGTGTGTTCTTCGATTTCGGTCTTGGGTTATCTGGCCGCTTCGATTGAGATGATTGGGCCTTGGTTTCGACGTCATAACCACATACCCACGTTTCGTCACCAGTTATGACCTCTTTGAGCAAACCTGAATCGTCGTTGACGTCATTCAACAACTCATGAGCGATACTAATGCGCCGCACACTGGGGATTTCGCGGAAAAAAGTCAAATTGTCAACATACTCTTCATGCAATATGCAGTGATATTTTGAAATTTTAGACTAAATGGTACAATGAAATCAAAAAGAATTACTCTGATCTGACTGCTAGTTTTTTTTATAGCCGTCTCAAACTCAGTACTTGTATGTTTTACCGAACCAACTTAATTTAAACCTAAGAATTTCAAAACGAATATTATTTTATTATCTGAGCTAACGTTTTTCTTTTTATTTTGTATTTAAAGTAGGATATTTCAGTATACTAAAATTGAAAAAATAAACTCTGCAGAGACTTAAGTTTTTTTTGTTTATTTTTATGAACATATAACAAAAATCCCTTTTTTCTCCAAACATTTGGACCTGCAATTTTAGCCATACTTTCCCACAGTTAGAAATCACTACTAATACATTGTCTCATATCTGTTTTTACATTTTTAATCAATTTCAAGTGCCACCAGGTGCCACCTCTCAATTTGTTGTGTTATACAGCACAACATTTTTCAGCTAACTGATTCGCGACTCAATTCTGATAAGGCTCTTGTTTAACATAACTCAAGAACCGCTGGTCGAATTTTGCTTAAACAAATTTAGAAAAATCAAGAATTACAACTACTTTCATCTGTTAATATAACTTTTCGCTACATAAGCAACAGTTTCGCAGTTATAAATAAATGTATGAAGTCCTATTACTTTCACGTATAGTCGTATAACCTGTGAACAAAATGAGACATAAATCATGAAAATCGATGAATGCGTTTCGCTTTTATTCACAATTAATTAAGGTATGAATTTAAAAAATATCGAGATATGCACAAAATTCTTTGGAAAAAACATTGATGACTTTTTTATGATTCTCAGAACTAAAAAAGTAATAAACAAAAGGTTATTTGAATTTTATGATTGCAGTAGCAAAGTAATAAGCGCTAATAAATTTGCCTGCACATTTAAAAGGAAAGTGCACTTTTTTAATTATTTGGGTTTTTTCGTTAGTTACCTGCATGATTTATTTACAGAAATTGCACCCACATTTATGAGTGCTCATAGGTACCTGTCAGTAAAATATTGAAAAATACGTAGTATTTATAGGTGTTCATTGATCGATTTTTGTCATTCAGCAAGTGCTGACGAACGCGAAAAGTACAAGCGATTTTTCTTCGGTTTTTTAATTATAACTGAAACTAAGGCCCAAGAGTTTTACGACAATGGAAAGTTTTTCTATTACACATGGGGTTTTATGCTCGAAACTTCTGGAGTTTGATAAAGACAGAACAAAATTAAAGCAGTTTTTGCAACAATCGCACGTTGACTTAAACGAAGCTAGAGCAAGTGAAATTTTGGATGCAATATATAAAGGCTTCTACTCTAACTTCAAACAAAGATGGCAGGATTGTAATCGTACGAAGTCGCGATTTTAAAAAAAGGAATGCAAACTGGCTTGAACGCACATTTACAATTAAGTTTACTGAGGCTGAATGTTCTACCAGTTCTGCACTTGGTCGGCCACGTAAATCATTTGAGGAGTGCTGTGATCGCGCCAAACGATACAAAAGGGATGAAGTATGTTTCCTCAAGAAGTAATTGATTTTACTTCTAGGTTTTCAAAAACCAACCACAAGATTTGTACATTAAAAACTTTGGGGATGTTTACAAAGCCTGAACTTACAAAAGAAAAATACGAGTATCTAATGCATTGGTTAGAAAATGAAGGGTACAAAATACTCGTACCATACAAAGAACTCACGAAAGAAAAAACTAACAGTTATCCTCAAGGAATTTCTATTACTGAAAGTTCAGGCAGTGTACCTCTGCAAAATCTGTTGGATCATACTGCTAAAAGAGTCCTAGAGACCAAGTCAGTAAAGGAAATAAATGAAATTGAAAGCGAAAATCGAACAATGTACTATAAATGGGGATGTGATGGGGCATCTGACTCTCATTTATATATGACATTAAGAATATGAAAAAAATTCAAAAATCGAAAAAACAACGAAACGAAACAGCGTATTTTTTATGTAAATAATTGACAAAACTGATGATAATACGTTTTTTCTTTAATAAAATCATTCATCTGATGATACGTTATTTTGAATTTGGATCATAACTTTTTTTTTTTTAACAGAAGCTTGAAATTTCGCACACATATGTAATATGATTTAGTAAATCGTAATCAATAAAAAACTCAAATTATAATTTTTGATGATACGTTGTTTTACATTTTAGGTGACGACAAACAAACGTGTTTCATATGAAGTTGATGATGAAAAATATTTTATGATAAACAATGCATTTTATGTTATCAAAGCTTTAAGGAAAAAAGGGAATATGTTATTACAAGACATTATGATGCTTTTCATAGTAATATGAATATTTTTAAAGATAAGGGAAGGAAAGACCTTTTAAATACAAATATTTATTTGGAAGAAATAAAAGAATGGTTGCTGTTAGTGGACCATAATAAATTAATATAAAAAATACAATCGGAACTATCAAACTTAATAAGTTTGTATATTGTTAGGCATGGAAGACCATTTTCTGATGGGATATTTATTAAAAATACATACATATATTTTATAAAATTTTGCAAAGATTTAATTATAAAAATAAGCTTTTGCAATCTCTTTCCTTGTCCCGCAGTAGCACATACATCAATGATCTTTGCCAACTTGTCATTTGTATTCGATGCGTAGATCTTGATTCCAATATTTTTGAAACAATGTTTTTTCTTGCATCCTTTGATAGAAACTTCACAGGTAAACTCTTGTTTGATACTGTTAGTGATAAGCTTTTTTCCACAGTAGACATAAAAAAATTGTGGGAGTCTGCACAGATGGAGCAAATATAATGACGGGAACATATCAAGGTCTCTCTTAATTAAATCTTAATTTTTCTTAATTGTCTGTTGTTGTTGTTTTTAATTTTTCCTTTTAGCAATGAATTTCTGTAAATTAAACTGCTTATTAAAAAAAATATTTTATTTCATATGCGTAAAATATTACCTATATCCTATATTATAATATCCAGCATTATATTTCAAACGCTTGTTTTTGTGTTTGGTGGGTAGCTTTGTCAACTCACTAATACTAATAAACAGCAATACAACCAGAGTTTTAGTTGCGGTCACCGCTGTTTTTGGTGCATAGTTGTTTCTTTTATCTTAATGTTTACTTTACACTCAATTACCATCACTGCTACAATCAATATTCGCCCTTGAAACAAATGCAATACTGTACACTTTTAAGCATCTTGCAAACATATTTAGTCAGGGTTGCCAGAGAAAGACAGATTAAATGTGCTATATTGCCAAAAACAAAGTGCTAGAATGTTCTACGGTTAAAAAAATAGCGCTAATTTTTGTAACATTGCTTTTTAATAATATAGTCAAAAAAATTTACATTTCAGACATCTGTACATTTTTAACAAATTTTTATCATTTGTATAAGGTATTGATATTAAATTTCTTTAATTTTATTTGATATTTTAGTTGTGTAAATATATTTACATACAAAATTAATTTTATTAAATATAAAAACTTTTAAAAGTGCACATATGAAATCAAATTTTGTCAAAGTTGTTAAGAATATTCAAAATATCAACTATATTATTTCCATCTTCCTCGCAGGCTAACTCATTTTGTATATATATTGAACTGATTTTTTACAATATCCTCCTGATATATGTATCTAAGGCATAACTTTTATGCCAAATATTTATTTATAAAACTCTTCAAAGAATTATTGTTCAAGGCATTTTAAAATAAAAATCTCTGAATAAAAGTTAAAAATGAGGAATATTTTGTTGGCCTTCTTATAACTATTATAAAAGATTTTAATTTATTTGGGTCTTTCATAATACTTATAAAAGAACTTTATTTTTTCAGCCTTCTCATAACCATTACAGAAAATTTTTATTTTTCTAGGTCTTCTCGCGACATACTTAGTGTGAGCAAGCTCTAAAAAGCCCTAATTAAATAATGACTATGCAAAGACCGAAAAAATAAAAAATTGGTAAGAGAAGACCAACATAAATAAAAATCTTTCATAACAATTATGAAATTAGTAACAGATTTTTAGCTTTTTCTAATTGTTATTTCAGGACCAAAATTTTTCCAGCTATTTCTTCTTTAACCAAGTGAATATTTAAAAAATAACAGCCGTTTTTTTTGGGTCTCTGATCTAAAGTATAGCAGCATACATTGCCCTCTCTTTTTCGTATAACCGGAAATAACAATTCTTTGTTTTATTTTTCGTAGATTGCAAAGATGTAAAAAACCTACAACAAAGTTGTAGAAAAGGCATTCTCTTCTTATAGAGTATACGACTGGATGAGAGTTAAAAAAAGTCAGCCTAGATAGTAATGGTAAAGTAAGAAAACAAAAACAATTGGTTGATTATTGAGTTCTTGTTACAGCTTTGATATTATTTAAACTTTTCATTTGTTTTAATGAAGGTTTAATATAATATCTCCAGTTGTTCTAAGAAATATTTGTGTAAAGTTCCCTGATGATCTGCATTAGCAACAGTGAAATGCGCATAGGAACAAGCTATACCCCTCAATAATAAATTGTAATTTGTTTTTAACAAAATTGTTAATGTTTTACTGAATGAGTAAAATATTATTATTGGGAAAAAGTGCGAATAAAAATTTAAAATACTAAAATTTTGCGATTCCCATAAAAAGCACCAATTATTAACTTGACAAGCAGCCGGTCACAAAATTTTGTTTGGCATCACTCTATACAAATGTATAGCAGTTGTTGTTTTTACATTTTCTACAAACCTCTTACAACTACAATTAGAGTTGAAAAAAAAGTCAGCCTAGGTAGTAATGGTAAAGTAAGAAAACAAAAACAATTGGTTGATTATTAAGTTCTTGTTACAACTTTGATATTATTTAAACTTTTCATTTGTTTTAATGAAGGTTTAATATAATATCTCCAGTTGTTCTAAGAAATATTTGTGTAAAGTTCCCTGATGATCTGCATTAGCAACAGTGAAATGCGCATAGGAACAAGCTATACCCCTCAATAATCAATTAAAATTTGTTTTTAACAAAATTGTTAATGTTTTACTGAATGAGTAAAATATTATTATTGGGAAAAAGTGCGATTAAAAATTTAAAATACTAAAATTTTGCGATTCCCATAAAAAGCACAAATAATTAAGGAAAATATATATAGCTACTTAAATAATATTATACAGCAAATGAACAAATGACTTAATTAAAAAAGCGTCATATCGATTGGTCTCACTGAATCAGTCCAAAAAAATTTCTCGTTAAAACCAGGAAACTCGATTTTGATTTTCGACCAATGTTTGCCAGTAGAACGACCGAAGGCAGAGCCTATGCGTTAGTGTCTTATATATGTATGTGAAGCCGAAGTGAAATCCCGAACGTAAGTAATATTTGAAGTTTTGCCAATGAAGAATTTCACATCACTGGCTTCCAAATTACACATTTGAAGAAATATTGTGCAAGACTTATTTTACATACTTATATTACAAGTATATATTTACTTAAACAGTACTTAATTGACAAATAGCTAAGTATTAAAATATAAGCCAATCTTTCGGGTCATAATTTTTTTTAAGGAATCATAAATGTCTACTTCAAATGTGCGGCCGCCATTTACCAGTGTAGCACCTATACCAGAAGCAGCCACGGGTACAGCTATTTTCTTGTGTTTTCTAATGAACGGCAATAAAATGTTCAGTAAAAAAGTTATCTAAGTTCCTCCTGGTGCGTCGAGAAAAAAATACCCCATTTCCTGATCCTACTTGACGTAACACCTAATGAAAGAGTTGGCTTCGTTCTGGAATTAATCTAGGGACCAACTGAGCTGATATGAGGCTATGAAATCAACAATTATATTTCATTACATTTTATCGGTGAGGCAACTAATGAAAATTTTCAGAAAATAACATAAATCGAAATTACACATAAGTATATGTATGTGTATATCAGCACACAATTCATCAGCACTGACTATACCAACTGTGATTATTTTACTCAGTCATATACAAGCTATCGAACGGGGAGGTTGTACGCCGCTTGTTGTTTTGTATACACATAACGAAACAAATGAACTGTTTATATACAAGTGTTTATGTACACTTGTTTTCCCGTTTTAAGATAAAGATATGCTTAACCCCAAACAATTTAAAACTTTTTTACAGATACAATTTGGAGAATATCTCAAATAATAATTTTAACAAAAATGAAAAAACTATAAAAAAATTAAAAGAAACTAGAAAAACTATAAAAAAATTATTATTTTACAAGCAAAAAACAGCACTCTAATAATAGTTATTACACTACATATATTTCCTGATTGTTTATTTTAGCGAAATAAATGGCGCGAATATTTGGTATTCAATAAGAAATTTGGTTCGGTGTACGTACATCGTTACATCAAAATACGAACCAAATGTGTCGTTGTGTGCGTTTGGCGATCACTGGGTTAGACCCATGGTTTCTTGGGCAGAACTTCTTAGAATTCATGGTAGATTACGATTTTCACAACCGCTTGGTTAATTTTTTTAATACATACAAATTGATCCACTCTAATGTACATACATAGTTTATATCAATCAAGACTTGCTGAGACGCGGTTGACATACAGAAAATCTATGGGCTTATTTGGATGAAAAAGTTCCAGAACACAACATTTCGTCTAAAGCCACTTTAAGACGGGTATTAGCAGAAGAGTGTTACAAGATAACCCCAGAAAAATGTCGCAATTTAGTGGAATCAATACCTAGACGTCTGGAATCTGTTCTAGCTAACAATGGATATCACACGAAATATTAATTAACATGTTCATTTTTAAAATTATAGCACAAATTAAAAAAAATTAAGAATCAAAATACTTTTGTGACATGAAAAATTACCAATTACTTTATATAATTTAAAAGATCTTAAGCATTATAAAAGTATTTGAAGTTTAGGAAAAAGAGAATCTAAAGTTGAGTTCGCCTCACATAATATTCAATAAAATATATATACAAATTGTTTAAAAGTACATTTTTATGAAGCATTTTTTGTTTAAATTTGCTTTATTTTACACATGCAAAATATTTTTGTGAGTAACTGTACTTAATTTTTGTATATTTTTATACATACATACATACATACCGGCAAAAAAAATCAAATACTGGTTGAATTCCATGTGAAGCAAGGTGTCCGTCCATTCCTGCATTTGACTATGCCACTCAAAGCGTATAAGTGCAATACACTTTAAAAATAATCAAAAGTAATCCTTGAAAGTATTGAAATTATTTGTTTGATTACTTTTAGTTCTATTTTCTTATTTTATAGTAATCTTTATTATATGTACATATGTATTCGTAATCAATTAGTCATCAACATTTTTTACCATCGATTTATATACTTACGAGTAATCACTACGTTTTAATACATTTCATTTTCGTGACGTGTTTTACGTCATTTTGTTCTTAGTATTACTAATGGGGATTTCTATTCTAGATATTTTCTTAAAAAACTGCTTATTTTCTTCAGTTTCGTAGAATTGCTCAAAAATAAAACACAGGCTGCATAATTAAAAAAAAATTCACAGCACTATTTATTTATTGGGCAATAAGCACAATTACACGTTACTTACTTAACCCATTCCCAGCCATTGTACTTGCTTGAGTACAGAAAAAAGGCAATATTCAAATACGCATAAATTTTATGAAAAGAGAAAGATGGCAACTTTTGATTTGGTTTTGCATTTAATATGTTTTTGAAAAACACACATAAGCAAAGTGTAAAAAAATAATACTGTTACTTTTTATTTTGTCAAGTTTTCGAACTCTTGTATAAAATTTGTGAATATTAGCTAGGTCCGTAACAATTCAGCTGCGGCGAGTAAAACCTGTTTTATTAAAATAAGAGTTTTTTGTGGTCTTGTAAAATTAAGTCATTATGTGATCATTTTATTAAAAGTCATAAAAACTAATTTATTTGGACAACGTTGCGTGAGTATGCATTTTTTTAGATTTTTATTCTATGAAATGGAATTTCAAGCCATCAAAGCATCCAGTTATTATGGAAAACGTTTCAAAAATTTTACAGCGCACTTGATTTTTTGGAAAATGAGGAAGATCACCACGAATTCGACATTGCTATTATTCCACTAGATCCTGATTGTAATATGGATGAAGATGAAGTTGTTGCCTAATATATTGCTTTAGATCGTATACCAAATGATGTTCCAGGTGAAGTAGAAGTATTTTGTCACAGCGATAGTGAAGATGTACATATATATATAAGTATTCGCTGCTGTGTTTGTTTACATTGTAAACACGTGAATATATATATTTGTGTGTTTTTGCGTATTGATAAGTAGCTTCGTGTTTTTGTTACAAGTTGCTATTGGTATTCTCTCTAGTAGAGGTGGGTGAGTTAGTAAAATGAGAATGAGAGCAACATATTTGCTTTCCTATGTTTCCCTGAAACAAATTCAACAAATAATGTAAGTTTTACTATGGGTATTTTTTGCATTTTTCTTGCTCTAGCTGCAAGTGATTGAAGTCAATATGTACGTAAATTTGCTGTCCATAATTACATATGTAATGTATGTATGCAGCACAAATATTAAATTTATATAAAACATTCTGAAAGTTTTGTTTTTCTATTTTTTGTTTCTACATAATTTAAAAAAGAAAAATTTAATTGAAAACCTGACAATATTTGTAGTTAGTTAGTATTAACGTACAGTGAAGTAGCGTTAGACATTTTTAGATGGTGTGATATTTTTTAGTTTTTTCTAAAAGAAAGTTATTTCTTATAAAGATTTATGTACATATGGACATAATACACTTTTTTTCTTATAAGTGTGTATTCTATAAAACATGTGTATATACATATGTATGTACATATTTCTATTCTTATTTGTGTTCATCTTTTACACGCAAAATAAAAGATATGGTTCAAAAAATGCATAATTGGTTGTATATTTTGTGTATACATACTAGAGATGGGATCGTGAGTGACTTTTTAGTCACGCTCATGCGCGCTTACGATAAAAAAATTTCACTCATGCACGCTCACGCGCGATCTCATACGTTTGGCTCACGTTCATTCACGCTCACGTGAGTGAAAAAAAAATTAGTCACAATCACGAAAACTCACGCTCACGAATTACTCACGTAAAAATCAAAACCTATAAGTATTTATACATTAAAATTTCTGAATGCAAATAGAAAAATCTAATAAACAATGGGAAAATTCTGCAATAAAAGAGGAAAATTATGGTTAACTGAGAAATATACTTTTCTGAAACTGTTAGTTTTGAAATACAATTTTGATATATGGATAAGCCCCAGAAACAGTCCACCAAACAAAATTTTATGAAAGTGTTCTAAGTTATTTATCATTTTTTATGGAATATTAGACTAGATATATAATTTTATAAATACAATAAATGTATTTCGACGATCATTAATGCAGAAATCATTACCAAATCCTACTCTACCTCAGAGCTTTTAATTTCATACCAGAAATTAACCATTTTTAGGTATTCATATCATTCATTTCAGTGTTAATGAAGATGGGCCGATCGAAAGCCATATTTTTATACATTGAATTCTCTTCAATTTTAAATTATGTTTACTATTTTGGAAACATTGAAATTGGGTATGAATTTTCAGAGTAGAAAATAGAATGGAAAAAATGTAGCGTGCGTCACGTAGGGTGCGTCACAAAGTCCCGGTTCAGACTATGAAAGTTTTCTTTCGAAATTATCTCTTTTCTCTTTTGAACTTTCATTAATGTCTACATATTGAAATTTTTTGTAATGAAATTCAAGATTTTCAATGTTTTTTTTCACATTCTTTTTTTTTGTACACAATCTTCTCTCCCCGTACACCTACAAACTTACACTTTCAAAAAGAAAAATTTCATAGTGTGAACCGTGACAAAAAACGACAAAATTTTTTGGCTGCAAATAAGTTATTTTAGAATTCTCTTTTATTAATCTTTCTTTTAGGAGCTATATTTTGTGTGCTTTATTATGCAAAATTCGAAAAAAAATTAAGAAAACACACTTTAATTACAAAGTTACTTCTGTTTTCTGTAATGTGCGGAACAAAATTTTATGATCAATTATTTCGCAACATATAGCTGCTAAAAATTGTAACTTATATCCCACTAAACACCATGGTCTTTTGAAAGACCAAAAAATTTTTATATTTAGTGTGATTTACACATATGAATATATGTACATATGTATGTATGTATCATGCGATTTCAAACTTTGTAGTTAAAACTAAATTTGACTACTGAATACAATTGAAATTTCTTAAAGAAAATATAAATTTTCTTTTATTTTAAAATTTTGAAGTGAAATTTAAAATTATGTACATATTAAAAATATTTTGATTAAAATCATTAATTTTGTAGCTCATAAGGAATCTGTGTACAATATTAAGATTAAATGGGATCTTGTACTTTAACGTTAATAGATGAATAGATATATGCAGAAATAAAATTTTGTAAACATTTTTCCCGAGAAGTATGTTGCACATCTCTTCAAGTATTCTTCCTGGCGTTGCAAAAACTCCTTCGTTTGTAGTTGAGCTGGATGGTACACACAGTATTTGTTTAGCCAATTTTTGCAGAATTGGAAGATCTTTAGCTTTCTTCCAAATAAATGTTTTTCTTCCAAATTTCGTTCATTCACATTAGTACATTAATACATAGCGGCACAACGTGGCATTGCCACTTGTTTTATGTCTTCATAACAAAACTGAAAACCACGTACCTCTTAAAAATATGAAAAGAATTCCAAAATCGAAAAAAACGCGAAACAATCACGCAAAAAATCTACTCATGCACGCTCATTCACGTTAAGTTTTTTTATACTCACGCTCAAGCACGCTCACGTGATTGAAACACGATCATGCATGATTTACGCTAATGACGTGAGCGAAGCCCATCTCTACTATCTAGTAAGTAAAAATTTACCTCAATAAATTATTTGTTTTATTACCGCAATAAATTTTCATTGGAGTGAATCTATATGTGTGCAGGGGACGCGTTGATTGCTTTATTTTATGCTTTGGAATACAATCTCAAAAATAGAGCCTCATGTTGACAAAATAAATCAATTCAGTAAATCAACGCATGTCAATAATCAGAAAACAAAGTGCAACAAAAAAATATGCTAATTCCGTAACGAAAATAAAACCTAACACTAAGTTTGTTTCTTAAGTCTTTTGTTTTTTGAGTATTTGAATCGCCAAGAGTATGTTAACCCCTATTTGAATCACCTAGAGTATGTTAACCCCTAAAGTATGCTATTGATTTCATTAACATACAGTATTGACAAAAAGATTTTTACATGTAGGAAAACATAAAATGGCGTACTTAAAAGCAATCGTGGTTGAAAATCAATACAGTACGAGCAGATACTGCATATAAGCACATCACACACATAACAAAAACCCGCTTATAATAATGTGGACCAAAAACACCATGTCTTTTTCTATACTTTCCATACAAATAATTTTTAATAAAAGAAAATCTTATATAACCCCTCCTATTGACTGGCAATAAATATGTTGGCAATAAAGCAATAACGCCGGCAGAATAATGGAACAATATTACTTATTGTTTTGATTATTGCTTTGCTTATTTAATACACAATTTAAAAAATTTCAAACAGAAAGGTTAGTGTATGTTTGTGTATGTCCGGGAACAGGTTTTCAGTACAAAAGTCTGCTCATGCCTGGCTGGGAAACGTGATCGTTAAAAATATGTTTCTTGCTTCATCTATTTTATGAGCATTTATTTATAATATGAGTTTTCAGCCCTGGATGGTTTTTAGTACAAAAGTCTGCTCATGCCTGGCTGGGAAACGTGATCGTTAAAAAAATGTTTCTTGCTTCATATATTTTATGAGCATTTATTTATAATATGAGTTTTCCACCCCTGGATGGGAATTTGAAATGTGGTTGTGAAATTCAAACACATTTTTTTAATTTATAAGAACACATTTTTTAAAGAGCATTAAATATATTCGTATCAATTTTTATAATGCTTCATATTAAAACAATATTCTTGTATCAGGAGGTTTCATAAAATTTTTGTTGTGTATTAAGGGGTTTCAAAAAAGATTTTATATGTAAATTTTTTTGTTGCTTTCACATGCCTGATTTGAATGTCAGTTAGGGCTTCTCTATTGAATATCAGCATAAAACCATATTAATTCTGGCGCTGTGTTTTCTATAAAGTTCGATATCGAAATGCTGGATACATGAGTGTAATTAAAAAATATTTATCTTTGTCAATGAAAAAAACACATTTCAATTTTTAGTAAAAAATGTATAGTATATTTATATAATTCTTATTCAAAATTTTATTTTACAATATTTTATTATTTAATCAAAAATTATTTTATATTAATATTTAACTTTAATTTTCTTTTGTGCTGGAGTTACTTTGCTTGAGATATCCTTTTTTCAATTATTGAATTAAAAGCAAGATTCTCTTATCCATATGTTTTTTCTCGCAATTCCTCGATTTGTAAAAATATTTTTTCTCGCAATTCTGTCATTTGTTCATCGAAATACATTTTTAATGACATTTCTCTATGAGATATCATATCTTGAAGTGTCTTGTTAATAATCTCAATTTTTTCATCAAGTTTTTTGAGCTGTTGTTTTGATAAAGTTATTAAATTTTGTTGTAATTGACTGATTTCCGTTCCTAAGTAATGTTTATTAATATCGTCTTTTTCTTATGAAGGAAACGAAATATTAGTAATCCTTTTATTTTGCACGTCGATATTGTAATTTTTATCCAAGAGAATTCCAACGACTTGACGAATTTTCCTTTTTCGGTTTTAATAATATCGCTTGAGCGATGACCAAATTTATTAACAGACATATTATGTCCCGTCTCTTCTAATACCATTAGTAATCTGAATCTAACAAAAAAAATATATATAGGAATTGATTTTTCGTTTAACCTTTTAATTACAGAAAATTTTTTGTTGTTATTGTTGCTTTTATAGTTTTATTTTTTTAATGTTTCCTTATATAACTTTAATTTTACAATATTTTCTTATTCTCTAAACAGATTAAAACTAATTAAACATCTATATTTATACTAAGATATATATCATTATCATCATCATCCATAAATTTATCATATAAATTTAAATTAGATTTTGGTAATTCCGGTGATGATGTTGTTGATGATGATGCTGGTGTTGATAATGAAGGTAAAGAATATATTCTATAATGTCCCCATTCATATGTATCAACACCATTTTCTTTAATAAATCTCTTATCATCTAAATGAACCTTAGATCTAAATATATACATGGAATCATAATACAATTTTTTTTCTAAGACATTTTCTAAAATCATTAATACTTAATTTAGCGGTGACGCATTGCTTTACACCTTTAATTTTTTTGATTTCTTTCTCATCTCTATATATTTTTACAGAATACATTTTAGCTCTTAAGCCAATGAATTCCTTAATAACTTTACCATTACACTCATCTTTCATCATTCATAATACTTTTTTATTCATCAATGGGAAATTATAAATATTTTCTTTCGAATATGCAGATGTATCGAAATGTATTGGGATATCATTTCGAATATCATCATACAAATCTTTTGTTCTGACATCATATATAAATGAATCGGTATCCATATAACAGAGATTGATATTTTCAAGATATTTTGGTTTCATGTAATCATAATGAAAGTTATACATTTTCCATTTTGATAGTTCTAAAACAGAAAAACCGATATAAATAGGTTTATTATACACAGTTTGCACTCTACTCATTTCTATGGCAATCATTTCTAAATGATTTTTAAGAGAACTATGAAAATTAGGTTTAGCTATATGAGCTCTAGCTCCTAACCGTTTACCTCTACTCTCCCATTCACAAACTAATTTTACGTCTTTTCTTTTATCGACATTTTCCATTGTCTTACCGTATACAGCATTGTTTAGAAGCTTGAAAAAGTTTTGTTCAAATGAATTTTTAGCTATGGTTCTATGTTGATTATTTAAGTCAATGTATTTCTTCAACCAATCCGATTGATTAAATTGAAGAATTCTATATATTTTCTCTAAAATTAAACCATTTTGAAGACACTGTTGAAGATTTCTATAGTGTATCACATATTTTGTTTTATGATTTAAGTCGGTAATTAGTTTTGATTGCTTCATAGTTTCAATTTTTTTTTGTTTTCGGCACAAAATGGAAAATCATTATGATAGTCGTGTAATGATGATGGATACTCTAAGTCTACTTCGAGTATGTAACCCAAAGAACTATCTTCTTTTATATTATTTAGATTAAAATTTTCAGCATTTTCTATCCATTTAAAATTTTTATAGGGAAGGTATTGCGACATTGCATAACCATACAAATTATTAACATCTAAATAAATAAGATAATTTGATTCTTTAGTAGAATCATAATCACTAAGGTATTTATTATTAGCAACTGAACGTCGTTTACTACATTGTACAATATGTCCCCTAAAACCCCGCAAAACGAAATTATACATATTAATATCAGTTAACAATTCTAGTTATATTTCTGTATATTTTAACATAGCACCCCAAGAAAGTCCTGGGGTAGTATAATACTGGCAGGGATCTAAATTATAAATACTTTTACAAACTTTTCTAAAACTTTCAAATATATCACAAAGTAATAAGACATCTACTTTTAAATATAAAAGTAAATAGTCCAAAAGAGTTCTACACTGAAATGTATTCCAAACTTTTTCAGCATGTTCATAATCATCAACACTACACGACTCATTTGTAAATTTATTAAAGAAGACTGAATGGGGTGGTAGCTGTGTTTCCTGCAGACGATTGACTGAATCTAGATAATCGTAAGGAAATACACCTTTACGTCTCATTAAATTGAACTCGTTAAGATTTTGATATATAGATTTCACAACTTTTAAGTCATCATCTGATAAATATCCTGCTAGAGGATATAAGCAACAAATCATTGGCGGTATTCAGTGTTTGGTGCAAATGCTCTTGCGAAAGTGCAAATGCAAAATATCGTAGCTTTTTTGTGAAATTTAACGGCAACTCTGTGTATTTTGTTGTTGGATTTTACAAAAAAGCTACGATATTTTGCATTTGCCTTTTCGCAAGAGCATTTGCACCAAACACTGAATACCGCCAATGATTTGTTGTTTTGTTTTTGTTTGTTTCTTTAAACTTATTTTTGTACGTTTATTAGTATAATATTATGCATGCATATTACAGTATTTTTTATCGCTTACATTTTCTTTTCGTATATAAATAACCATAATTATTTTTTATATTATTTATATTAAAGAAATGTAATGAATCGTCAAGACACTATGTACGAGTAAATATACAAAATCAATGAAATTGAATTTTAGTTTTGTTTTGAAAATGTATTAATATTTCATTTTTTATGACTATTTGTGATTTCAGAAGAAAGGCAAAATTGATGCTTATATCCTGTTTTATACTTGTGAAATTTTAATTATTTTCTATATTCAGGTGCAGAGCGTACCTGCAGTATATCAGAACCCGGTATTATTATTGTATTTGTACAATGTGATAAAAAATCTTTTGACAATTAAAATGTTGTTTGGATACTTAGTAACAGATAACAAAGTAGAATTATGGGTTGGATTTGAGATCAAAAAGCTTTCTGTTTGCGATTTTATCGTAATTTTTCATATTTAGTTCTCTGTCTTACTTAGTAAACGCAGAAGAAGATCTAAATAAAATTTGTTTTTAATTAAATTCATCTGTTTTCTTAGCAGGCTGAATATGAATTACCGAATTCGTATTTTTTAAATCAATTGTGGTTGAAATTCCATTGTGTTTCTATATCAGAAATATACAAGTTATATTGAACCAAAACCTTTATCGTCTGGTCCAACCGCAATACAGATACATAAGTAAATGGAAAAGTTATCAAAATTTTAAAAAGACAACTATCAGAATACCACTAGTTTACATACATACGTACATCATACGAGTTTCCAAGAAAAAATTAAATTAAAATAATGAATTAAAATATGTTGTTATATTTTATATTTAAAAATTTTTTCTTACACCGTCAAGTTATTTTTATTTTTGTTATTAATATTATATTATATCAAATAAAAACGTCGACAACTTAATAAATTCATTATATAATTATTTGATCACTGTACAAAATTCTATCTGATAACATATTGGATATTTTTGAAAAACAAACCTTTTATCGTTCATAAAATTGGAAAAAACGCAAAAATTTGAAAAAAAATATTACAAATGAGATTGTGCCTAGTTTTTTAAATAAATTGTGGAACAAACTTTTTCAAATAAAAAGTAAAAGTAATAAAAACAACTGAAATGTATCGAAAATTCTAAAAAAAAAATAGAATTGTGTTGTGTTCAGGATTCGAAACCGTGCCACCGGGTACGGTTTCAAATCCTGACCAACCATTTATTAATTTTTTTTTAATTTTTGATACATTTTAGTTCTTTTTATTACTTTTACTTTTTGTTTGAAAAAGTTCGATCTTTTTTTAAGAATTTTTGATAGCTTTAAATTATTTTCAATATGAAGATAATATTGGAACATTTTAATCATTAGACTAGCAGATTTATGCAATAGGTGTTGATATTTTTTTATCTATTTTGGGAAAATTTCTTCATTATTAAACCTGTTATTACGTTTCAAATCATTTCTTTGTTTAGTCGAAGACCACTGGCTTATTGATAAAGACGTTGAAACACTTCTTGGATGTGTGAAAAAATATATAAGTGATAATAAGGGGATCTTAATATTTTTATAATGCACTCTAGGCAAGAAAGTGTTACAAATTTGTTACGAAATTCATAATTTATGGCTGACTTCATAAACGCAGTTTCCAAAGCAACACTAGAATGCCTTGTAAACTCATGCTTCCAGTGTTGCTTTGCAAGCTGTGTTTATGAAATCAGCCTATACTATGAAATAGAGATTAGAACCAATAATGCGTGATCGTGATTAATTTTTTGTTTCTATCACGTGAGGGTGCATCCGTGAGACGGTGAGTGGCAATTTTTTTTGCTTTAATGTAATTTTTTCCATTTAAATTATTTTTTTTTCGTATTTCGTGGGCGCGAATTTTCGTGATTGTGACTTCTTTCGTCACTCCATACTATGGTGAAGGGTATATAAGATTCGGCACAGCCGAATATATCTCTCTTACTTGTTTTATGTGCATTTGTTCGCAAATGATATTGCCACGTTGTTTTTTTAATTTCTTATTTACATGCACTACAATACACATAAACCTCATTTACATTTTCAACGTGTTCTATTACATGAGAATGTGTTACGAACTCTTTATGGTTCGTAAATTGGATGTCACATGTTGCACACTTTAATGATGATGATAAAAAACCATCGTGATGTAATCCGACATGACGTTTTAGAGATGAATTTAAATTGTAGACTTTTCCGCAGAATGTGCAAATAAAACCGGCCATTTTTAAATATATTTTTTTGTTGTTGAATAATCAAGAATGATAAACATTTATTTTTTGAACGTTCTATTTATATTAAATTTTAACGTTAGCTGTTGTTGTGAAATTTAAACACATGTTTTTTTCATATAAAAATATGATAATTTACACGTTGGCTGTGGTTGGGAAATTCAATCACATTTTTTTAAATATCAGTAAATATATTCTTATCAGTTGTTTTGTTTTAACGCATAAAAAATGTTTTCACAAAGGATGTGGTTTTAAAATGTGTTATCAGTTGTTTTTAATTCTAAATATTAAAATATGTAAATTCATACATCAGATGTGATTTATACACCAGATGTGACTTAAGGTCATTAATATGTTATTAGATATTTTATCTCCACTCCTATAGTTATGTATCTCTTCATCTATAATTTTTAGTATAAATACCGGTGTAGATAATGAAATTCATCATTCTTATTATAAAATTTGTTAAATAAATATCTATTCTTTGATCTATTCTTCAAAAATAAAACAAATATAAAATGCAGAATACTTTACAAATACTTAATGGATTGGGAGAAAAAAATATCAAAAAACAATTTTATCTCTAAGAGATTTAATGAATCAGTGAGAATAGTAAGATGTGATAGAAAGCTAACACCATATGGAGTAAAAGTTATGATGGAGTTGGAAAATCAAATTGTGTTTTTACCTGAGAAATATAACTATATATCAGATGAAATAATCAATGCTATTTCTTTGGGAGAATATTATATAAGAAAAGTTCCAGATGGATTCTATTATAAGCTTGTTTTTGCAATGAAACAAAAAAATTAAATAAATTATAATAAAATAATATAAAAGATATGTAATATTAATTAAAATTATTAGTTGTATTATAACAATGAATCAGAGGTTTATAGTAATAGATGTGCAAGGATTTTACATTTATAACAAATTATTTGGAAAAGAAATTTCCGTTTCTGGGGTTGATTCAAAAATGAAGACGTTTCTCATCCAACCTCCTTTTAAATATTCAGAACTATCATGCAAGGAAAAGATTACAAATAAATGGTTATATAATCATTTACATAGACTATGCTGGTATGATGGTAAATCTATACTTGATGCATTTAGAGAGTACATACAACAACACTTAAAGATGAAGGGAATATCAATATTTACATGAAAAAGCTAGATGGATAAAACAACAGATTGCGAAAGAAGAAATATGTATATTTAATTTAGATGAATATAAGAACTTTATATAAAAATAATGAAAACATAAATATTTGTAATTTTCATCATCATAGAAACAATTCATATCAAATGTGTGCTGAAAAAACTGTAATTGTATTGAGAAATTTTATTAATCTGTATATGTATAAATAAAGACAAAATTGAAAAATTTTAGAGTTTAAATAATTTTTTATTTGAGAGAAAAAAAATTTTATAATAGTCTTAGAATTATATTATTTGGTTGAGTTTCTATCATTATCATGATTTCATCAGCTAAATTGGAGAATCTATTAAATATTGTAATTGTCCAGCGTTCGTCACAAAAATTTATTTTGTTTTGAGACTCGGAGAGAAAGGAAACACAAGATTTAAATGACACGTTAATATTTATTAAGGTACAAGCAACAATTTTTACTCGTATTTACAAAAGAAAAATACTCTTACTACCTCCTGTCTGACGTCGTTACTCCGCTTATTGCACCCAATATAGCATACAGTAGTGAGGATACTGCGGATTATAAACCCTTCAGTATTTTCCCTAGGGCGGTACTATAGGCCTTCTGGCCGTCCGGCATATGAGGCTAGAGATGGCGAATGTACTGCGGATTATAAACCCTACAGTAACCCACCAGTTTCTGCACTATGGCCGACTGGGATACAAATAGCACGATCGCGCGGCTAGAAAATAGTGAGTGTACTGCGGATATAAAACCCTTCAGTAACCTACCACTTTCTGCACTATGGCCGACTGGGATACAAATAGCACGATCGCGCGGCTAGAAAATAGCGAGTGTAATGCGGATTATAAACCCTTCAGAAATCCTCACTAGTTTCTGCACTAAATATTACCACGGGGGAGGATAAATCGTCGCTTGCCCAGTTTCTTAAGTAATCCAAAAAGCTAGAGCGTATTATAAACACATCTCCAGTTAATTGTCTTACCTACTCAGCAGCCAGGCGAAGACTGAAATTTTCTTTGCTGTGTGTTGCCTCTTATAGCTGTGGTTTGACATTCTGTCATATACACACACACACATCCAGCGGCCATTTGTAGTTGGCGAACATACACTACTAACAGCTGGGTGTATTCGGGGGTTGTGCGTCGTTAGCCTAGAGACCACTGCGGGCCGGGGTGAGACCTCTACCCAGGATACTGTTGAAGAGCTGGGTGACTCGTTTGGGTTCTTAGATGCTTCTTGGGGGCTACCTTCTATGATTGCTGACATTTCGCAGTGCCGTTTTACCCAGAACCGGCAAACCATCGACCGTTCGAAACCTTCGAACCCACATATGTTATGGCATCGGCGATCTTGTACGTCGATGGTGAACCAGCCTCTTCCCATTCGGATTGGTGAGGAAGAGCTGTTGGATGGGGTTGTACTGGGGTTTGACGAAGGACTGTTGGTCAACTGTCCTTGTTTTGTAGACGATTTCTAGGGGATCACTGCCCCTTCTATTTCCGCTGTCTCGCTGTCGGCGTCAGGTGGTGATGGCGTACCATCACTGCTCTCGCTGTCGGTATCAGGCGGTTGTACTCTTAGTGGTGAATACGTGTAGCCTGCCCGACCTCCTGGTGTTGGCGGTCGGGTCGGTCCCTCTTCTACTGGACTAAACCAGCCTGCGATGTCGGTGAAAAACTCCTCATCGAATTCTACATCAAATTCTACTAGAGCGCTTGTGATCGGAGGATTGTATAGGTGTTCGCTTCTGTTGTTACCCGGCGTGGGTGGCACGTCTTTTGACTGCTTATCGGTGGTGTGGTGATCCTCTCGATCATTTCCCTTGTCCCCGGTGCCTTCTTCGTCGCTAAGTATGTAGATGACACCGGGCGAGTCTATGGTAGCTTTTGGTAATTCTGATTCGGGGGTGCTGGTCCCGCTTGCTGACTTCGGTTGTCATTGTTGCTGCGCCTTCTGCTTCCCTCTTCTGTTCCCCGGCGGTTCTGACTGTGGAAAACTGCTTAGCTGTACTAAGGCGGAAAAAGGTGCGGTGGGTCGAAGGAACTTGTTTGCTGCTAGGGGCGCCGCACAGTGGCTGAAAATCGTTTTTCATTGGCCAAAATTCTGTAACTTTTGAACCGATCAAAATATTGAAGTAATGTTTATTTTATTGGATAGATATTTAGTTCAGCTTGACTCAGTTTAAATTTCATTAAAATTGATTAAGGACTTTTTAAGGAATTCTAGGTCAAAGTTGAACTTTTGAATTTTTTTTACTTTTAGAGTGAAATATGGGTTTATTATTTTTTTATTTATTAAAAAATTGAATATTTGGAAATTAATAATAATTATAAATATTTTTTGTAATAATGGAATTTTTTTAATGTTACACTTAAAAAAAATTTTACACTGAAAAAAAAATAGTAAAATCAACTTGAGATTTTGCTATTACAGAAAAATTGAAAATTTTTTGCTGACAAATTTGCAAATTTGTTTACACTCAAAGAATAGTTACACTTAAAAAAAAACTTTAATAATATTATCTAAAAATATTACTATTACTACAGAAATATTTATTATTTTTTGCTGTCAAATTTGATAATTTTAAAAACATTTTAAAAATAAAAACTGCAATAAATTTTAATAGCATTTGCAACAATGGTAGGTTCTGTTTATTATTATTTTTTACTAATACTATGTTTTTCGTACTTAAATAACAATGAAAGGCAATTATAATTATTATTCATTTGACTCAAATATTGATTGCAAATATTCCATATTTTGTTCTGAGCTATCTCTGTTCTTTAGTAGTTTTTTGGCTTCTTCATCTAAATCCCGATGTTCCACTTTTCATTGATTTCGAATACTGGAGATAAACGGATCTGACGTTGCCAATAATATATTAAATAGATCTTCATTTGTTGAATTTCGTGAAATTTTTCTAGTATTGTGGTCTCTATAAAATCTGTAATCCTTGTTCCTTTTTTCCTGAGCCTCCTCTGATAGATCTCCAAGTGGCACCAAATGATATTAAATGACATCTTCTCCATGATAAAGGATTTTGTGAACTGTTGCAGACATATTTCTCCATGGGTAGTTGGTTGTATATATTTTTGCAGTTTCCTTTGCATAATCTCCAAATTTTCTAGAGTCAATTTCTTCATTGCACGCAAGTACTTCTAGGATTATTTTAAATCTGAAAATGAGGTTTAAATCCACTCCTGTTATTTCAGATGCTGTTTCTGGATCTGAAAAGAATCTTCTTGCGGTATTGCCATCATTTGTATTGCCTGACCCTTGTTTTGGCTGATCTATAATCAATCCAAATTTGCGATATTCATCTTGAACATGTTTCTTTTTTGAACTTCTTAAATCTTTGTTGGTTTCGTTGTTTCTTATTGATCCTGAAGACCCGAAATCCAAATCATAAATGATTTTTAGTATGTGTTCCATAAGTCGTATTCTTGCATGTAGTGGTGATAATCCAAATTCATATGCATCGGTATTATCTAATGATTTTGTAGGTATTTGGTTTAATTGGGTTGATGTTGCTTGGCATATAATGCAGCTGGATGCAGCCTTCGTGTTAGTCAAAGCCTGACCTACTTTTCCATCTATCATTGTCAGCACTAATTGGTAGCTTACTTCAATTTGTTGCCCATCTAACTGTAATTGTAATGGCTGTAGTGTTGCAATTTGGGCCTTAATATCACTAACTTCTTTGTTAATGGCATCATGAGTTTCTTTTTTGAAAGTTTTGTTTACTGTAGCTAACTTCTTTGTAGCGTTTTTTTAGTGCTTTGACGAAATTATATAATTGCTCTTGCATTTCGGTGCTACACGAATTTAAGATTAATTTTATTTTAACGTAACTAAGAACATCTTCCTGGTTTTTGTTTCTAAAATACTCTTCCGCCAGTTCTTTATAACTGAAGCTCTCCATATTTTTGTGAATATTTTTATTTGCGTCTGTTATGTTTTACCCGTACACCTAGAGGATTAACTTATTACTGAGTAATCCCTTATCGAATCCGTAGTTTTATACATTTTTAGATACATGTTATTCACACATTGATCTTTAATTTCATAGCAGGTAGTGCTTAAATTGCACAAAACTGCACATGTTGTCCAGACCTTAATATCAGGTAAAACTGATTAGTATCTCGCCAATATTTGTTGTTGTTGTTGGCTTGGTTTTTTATTTTTAGTGGTTTAATGTCCCGATTATTGTTATAAAATTGCTTATGACTTTGGTTGACCCTAACATTTGATAACAGGTAAATTTAGAAACAGATCATATGTTTACTGTAGAATTTTGTGATAATTTGTGATAATTTTATTACCAATTTTTGGCTTATCAAAACAAAGCCATTAAACCCTTTCGCAGGCATTATATTTAATTTTTTTAGTTTTACGTAGTCTAAAGTAAAAAAACATAAACTTTTAAGCAAAAAAGTGAAAATTATATACACCATTGTATACGAGTACTTTGGAGTAATTTCATTAAAATGAAAAAAGTGTTCTACACACGGCTCGTCACGGGTGCAAAAGTATATATAGCGGTAAAGAGGACACTTTCACCTTTCTCCGGGTGGTATACATTTCTTGTTCCCTTTTGTTCCCTAGAAGTTCTATTCTACTAAAGTTTAAATTTGAGAAAAATATAGTAGTTTCATAAATATTCCGTAACGCCCTTAATATTAAACGCTAGAGCTCTGACCACTTACAAAAACTAAAGACTATAATCCTACCAACATTATAAAAAAGACCGCAGGCCATTATCGATGATAGCTTGCGAGTAGTAATCATTTATTTTTGATAAAAAACAACAGAAAAACACCTTTTTCTGAAATTACAAAAAACCGTTGAGTTTGACAGCATGCCACGCTCACAATTATCAATAGTTTAACCTAATTTTTTGGCTACCTTAATCTGGATATATTAGCTGCAAAAGGGCGTAAAAATTTTAAAAATCGGTGACAAAAAAAAATTTGACTTTTGGCCAATGAAAAACGATTTTCAGCCACAGTGCGCCGGAGGGTTGTGTGTTGCCGGAGTTATGGCGGTAGCGTTTGCTTCCAGCGGCGCCGGTGGGTTGTGTGTTGCCGGTGTTGTGAAGGTAGCGTTTGCTGCACGTGGGAAGCTCTTCTTCCAATAATAGAGTGGTCGGGAATTCTACTGCTCGTGTGACTGTTCGGATAAACCCGTCGGCTAAGGTAACTTCAATGTGTTCATGTACGTATTTCGGGATTTTGCTGAGCGTAGTGATGAAGTTCTCTCGCATGAAATTCCGGTTGGCCGCAGTCTCTATTACCCCATTTACTAGCTTCCCGGCGATTATCACCCCTGCAACCAAACGTGTTTCTTCGTTGATGAGTTGGGTTTTGTCATTTGAGGAGGTTATATTTTTTTGGGGGGCACGACGTTCCTCAGTTTCGTCGGCCTCCTGCGTCGTTTTCCGGCTGGCGGTTATTGCAGTATGGGCAAAGGGCTGGACAATTGCCATCATTGCCACAACGATATTGCTGATTTCGTAGTTGTTGTGGGTTATGGCTGGCAGGGCGGTGGTGTTCTGTTCGTCATCCGCTAGTTGGATTAGTTCAGCCAGAGACGAAAAATCTTTGCGCCGTATATACCATTTATAGTCTGCATGGGCGTTTTGGAAAATACGCGCCAGTTTTTGCAGCTCCGACAAGCCAGCGTGACGCATCGGTCGCTGTACTGCAAGGACATAGTCCTTGAATGGCTCCCTCGCCCGCTGTAGCCTACCTCGGATTTCGTCTTCTAATTTTTCAAAATACCTTGAGGGGAGAAAGAAAACGAAGAAATCATTTTTAAAAGTTGTCCATACTTGCCATTTTGCATTGTTATTTCTAAACCACGTCAGCGCCCGTTTGTGTAGAAATTCCGGCATAACCCGAGGCAACTGGTTGAGATCGATTTCATAAATCCCCGCCAGTTCCTCCAGCCGTTCTATAAATTCTAATGGTTCGCGACCACCATCATACGACAGTGCCCATTTACGTACGTGGTCCATCAGGGCGGTTGTGGAGACGATAGTTGGGCCAGTGTGGGACGCTGCGCTTACTGCTGCTGGTTGGGTGTCACTTTTTGCTGGCGCGGGGCTTGATGACCGTTCTGGAGTTGGCACAGATAACGATGATGTAGTCTCGTGTTTCTCTTGCATTGCGCATAACTTTTTTGTAACCTCTTTGTTGTGAACTTGGCCAACCGCTTGCGGAGTTCCTCGACGTTGCCGTCCGCTTCTAATTTGAATGCACCAAGATACGATATCAATTCCTCGCGCCTGAGCGAACAGAGCCACGTAGTTCTCAACTTTTTGCGACACTTCTTTTCTAAAATTTTCTTTTATTAGCTCCTTTTTTTATTTTAAAGTTTTGTTTTTATTATTAATTTATTTTCAATGTCTGTAACAATACTTAATTTCTCAATGGAAATTTTTTTTCGTAGAAGTATTACTTAAGTTTTTTTGTTGTTGTTGTTAATTAACAGTTTTACGAAATTCTTTATTTTCAATAAAAAAAATTTATTTTGGTTAATTAACTGTTATACACACTTCTTTATTTTCAGTATATTTATATTTATAAAATTTTTTTTGTTTTGATTACTTAATTGTTTTAAAAAATTCCTGATATTCACTAATGTAATTATAAAGTTTTTTGTTGTTATAATTCATTAACTTCTTTCATTAACATTCATTGCTTCTTCTCAATAGTGTATTTTATTAAGTTTTTTTTGTTTTATGTGACTTAACTGTTTTACACAATTATTTATTTTTAATAATGTATTTATTAGGGTTTTGTTGTTGGTAAATTGTTACACAAAATTCTTTTGGTGCTCTTTTCAGACACGTTACCGTTTATTTAGATTTATTGCTTTTTACAATTTACCATTGTTCCACGCGTGTTGTTTACAGCACTAAATTGTTCTTTGTTTTACAAAAAAACTTCTTTCCCAACTGCTTTGTACAGTCTCTGCTCATTTTCACTAAAACAATTTTTTTTTCACGACCTTTCTCAGCTGGGGTATCACTCGTCGTGTCCAGCGTTCGTCACAAAAATTTATTTTGTTTTGAGACTCGGAGAGAAAGGAAACACCAGCTTTAAATGACACGTTAATACTTTATTAAGGTACAAAAGCAAAAATTTTTACTCGTATTTACAAAAGGAAGAGACTTACTACCTCCTGTCTGACGTCGTTATTCCGCTCATTGACTGCACCCAATATAGTATACAGTAGTGAGGATACTGCGGACTATAAACCCTTCAGTAACCCACCAGTTTCTGCACTATGGCCGACTGGGATACAAATAGCACGATCGCGGGGCTAGAAAATAGCGAGTGTAATGCGGATTATAAACCCTTCAGTAACCTCACTAGTTTCTGCACTAAATATTACCACGGGGGAGGATAAATCGTCGCTTGCCCAGTTTCTTAAGTAATCCAAAAAGCTAGAGCGTTTTATAAACACTTCTCCAGTTAATTGTCTTACCTACAATGGCCATTGTAACGACGTTTATCAGCTGGGGTATCACTTGTCGTGTCCAGCGCTCATCACAAAAATTTATTTTGTTTTGAGACTCGGAGAGAAAGGAAACACCAGATTCAAATGACACGTTAATACTTTATTAATGTATAAAAGCAACAATTTTTATTCGTATTTACAAAACGGAAAAGACTCGTGCTAAACCTCCTGTCTGACGTCGTTACTCCGCTCATTGCCTGCAACCAATATAGCACACAGTAGTGAGGATACTGCGGATTATAAACCCTTCAGTAACCTCCCTAGTACAGTACTATAGGCCTTCTGGCCGTCCGGCGACTGAGGCTAGAGACGGCGAGTGTACTGCGGATTATAAACCCTTCAGTAACCTACCAGTTTCTATCCTGGGCTGACTGGGATACGAATAGCACGATCACGAGACTAGAAATTAGTGAATGTACTGCGGATTATAAACCGTTCAGTAACCCACCAGTTTCTGCACTATGACAGACTGAGATACAAATAGCAAGATCGCGCGGCTAGAAAGTAGTGAGTGTACTGCGGATTATAAATCCTTCAGTAACCCCACTAGTTTCTGCACTAAATATTACAACGGGGGAGGATGAGACGTCGCTTGCCCAGTTTCTTAAGTAATCCAAAAACCTAGAGCGTATTATAAACACTTCTCCAGTTAATTGTCTTACCTACTCAGCAGCCAGGCGAAGACTGAAATTTTCTTTGCTGTGTGTTGCCTTTTATAGCTGTGGCTTGACATTCTGTCATATACACACACACACATCCAGCGGTCATTTGTAGTTGGCGAATATACACTACTAACAGCTGGGTGTATTCGCACAGCTGTATTTTCTATTTGCGTTAGTAACGAACTTGACAGATAGGCGGCATCGCTCTCAGAATGCTGTTATATTCAAATTAATATTTAAATAAAATCAAATCAGTTCTTGAAACTACTAAACTATTGCTAATCTCCTTAAACCAATGGGATATTTTATCTAAATTCATGTAATCTCTCTAATAAATATGTACTTTATTACATTCGTAGAGTAAAATAAGAAAATAAATTCATAAATCAAAACAAAAAATAATATACTTCCATTCAATTCACTGTTGTGAGGTAAAAACGACCCCGAGACTTTTACTTCCTCACAATATGTATAACAAGGAAATTGATCAAACACATAAAATTTTTTTTATATAAATGATAAATGAAATAAGAATGTATGATAATAGCGATAATCTGTTTATATATATTAATGATGAAATTCATAAATGTGATTGTGAAAACATTTTAACTAATAATATAAATGAATGTGGATGTATATATTTTTTTATAATAGATATAAGTTTATAGAAAAACTTATTATATTTTATAACTGAAACCTGAAAAATATATTAAATAAAAACACAATGTTAAAAACTTTTTTTTGAAATAAATATTGTTTTTATTATTTAAAATATTTCTTTTAATTAAAAGAATGGAATTGAATATGGGTCCAAACCAAATCTATTTCCAATTTTTTAATCTATTTCTAATTTTTTTATATAAGACAACTTATTAAATTTTATAACTGAAACCTGAAAAAATAATATATTAAATAAAAACACAATGCTAAAAACTTTTTTAAATAAGTATTGTTTTATTATAAAATAACTTTTTTTAATAAATATTTATTTTAATTAATAAAAGGGATTTGGGTATGGTTTTAGGCTAAACCTATTGCCATTAACCACAGGTATTTGAATGTAATTTACCAGTGTTCCACACATGGCACAAACTCTGCTTCTATATCGTATGAAGCACTGCAAACAAAATGTGTGCATACAATTTGTATAAACCATATTGTTTCCAGTATGCTTATCGAAGTATATATTACATTTCATTTTTTTGGTATAATTTTTTAAAGAGGTTGTTTTCCTCATTTTTTTTTTAAATAATTTTTTTAAAGTTTTCCAAAGTTTTCAGTTCATTTAGATGTCTCTGATAGATGTCTTCTACATCGACATCATCGTCATCATCATCATCACCACCAATACCTCAACAACATCTTCATCTTGTGATATTTGTGGCGGAGGAGGAGGTGAATTGGTTCCTCATCGTCCTGCTCATCTTCGGGTAGATGTGGCGGATGAGGAGGTGAGCTTGTTTCCTCATCGTCTACTATTATAACTACCGCTTCCATGGCTTGGGTTGACTAACTAAGAATGATTTTAATAATTAAAAATTGATGGTTTATATAGTCACGCAAAAAATATTAAACTCTACCACCAAAATTTTTATAAAGTACACATTTCTAATTCTGACGCAATATTTACGAATCGGACATAATAAAAATTAAAAATTGTTTTTACTTAAAATTGATAAGCGTTGTGGTACAAAAATACGTTCAAATTTCTAATTCGCACGCATAAATGTACTGATAAGCACGCTGTGATGTAAAAATTATTTTTACTTTAAAACTATTTTTTTGATAACCCAACACCGAAAAAAATACATTTCTAATTCTTACACAATTTATGCTTATCACAAAAAAATTTTGTTAAAATTCATATTTCTAATTCTGACGCAATATTTACGGACCGGACATAATAAAAATTAAAAATTGTTTTTACTTAAAATTGATAAGCGTTGTGGTAAAAAAAATAATTTAAAATTTCTAATTCGTACGCATAATTCATATAATCAGTTGTTCGTAATTTTTTTTTGTTTGAAATTATTTATATACTTAACCTAAAAACCTTTACGTTAATAAACATGCTGATGACCACATTTCTAAATAAAAATATAAAAAACAGAAAACGAATATTGTTTTTATTTCAAATTATATTTATTAAATAAAAATTTTAAACATAAATGTCCACAATTAGTTGTATTAAATTTTTGTTTTTGTTTATAATTGTATTGAATGGGTGGCTTTAAGTAATTGATAATTTCAAGTGGCGGTTGCAAGTTTCCAAAACTATCAAAATATTCCTTGTTATTACGCTTTTTATAATATGCTACCCAATGAGTTCCAGGACCATTAAATTCATCAAGATTAACAATACCACATTCTTCCGCGAATGGTTTTTTAGGTAAACGATCACGCATAAAAACTCTTTTGAAATATTTGAGTTGTCTACCATATTTATTTATATCCAATTCTGTTAGTGGTCGATTGGGTAGGTTATTTAATAGTTTTTTTGAGCTAGGTTGTAATAAAGACCGTATCCAGATTTATATGGTTTAAGATATAAACCTTTTCCCATGGCAATTGATTCCATATATCTATTGTGACGGATAGCTTCAGCTAGTTCCTTTCCATTTTTAATACTCTTAATAGCTTTAGCAATAGCTGCTCCGCCTGTAGTCAAAGCTCCAAGTGCGGATAGTGCTGTTAAAATTGGAATTAAAGGAAGAAATCCACCAATTTTAGGTAGAGGTATAACTCTTGGTATACTAATATTAACTCTTTGCTTCCTTTTAAAATTTAAATTAATGGCTTTTTTTGCAATTTATCAGCATCACTTATATTGTCAGGTTTCTCATTTCTTAAAAGTTTTAATGTATTTTTCACAGTGGATGAAAATAATTTTCTGTCAGTTACTTTTTTCTTGTGTTTTTTCGATTTGCGAGATTTATTTCTCTTCATACCTAGTCCAAATTTTACTTTAGCTTTTATTGCATTCGTTACGAACCAAGAGTTTGCTCGTTCTTTTAAATTACTATCTTTAGATTTTACTCGTTGCCAAGCCTTTTCAGCTAGAATTTGATCAGCTTGATGTCCTTTATTAATATCTTTTGACTGTGAGTATGCAATATCATGTTCTTTGCAAGCCGCATCCAATAAATTTATTCTTCTATCTCCTCTTTTCAGTCGTTTTTCTAGCTTTGTACCAGGACCGCAAAACTGATATCCAGGTAAATGTAGTTCTACTGGTAATTTATTTATTAAGTTGTTGACGAATCCTCTTCCAGTCTTATACTGATCTCGTTTATAACTTTTACTATAATTTATTACCATTTTTATTACAAGTGCGTCTGATTTAAGCACTTAATTAAAAATGATGCAATTTTCTTATACAAGGGTTAATTTATAGCATTAACATTTTAGCCATCAATCAATCAATATGTGATTATTAAACAAGCAAAACAAATTATTGTAAGAAATGCAGATGAAACGCAAGAAAATAAACAAAAGACTGTACATAGTACATTGTTACCACATCTATACGAACACTAATTGTAGGACCATCAAATTGCGGAAAAACTAATGTGATGATTAGTTTAATTAGTCCTAATGGTCTTACCTTTAAAAATATTTACATTTGTTCCAAATCATTATATCAACCAAAGTATTGCTATCTAAAGACATTAATTAATCCAATAAAGGAGATAAATCTGTTTACGTTTTCGGAAAATGAAAAAGTTCTAAGTCCGATTGAGGCAAAACCACATTCTATAATTATATTCGATGATGTTATTTGTGAAAAACAAAATACTATAAAAGATTACTTTTGTATTGGTAGACACAAGCATATTGATTGTTTTTATCTATGTCAAACATATACAAAAATTCCTAAACATATACAAAAATACGTGACAATGCAAATATGATTATAATATTTAAACATGATGAAATAAACTTAAGGCATATATATATAATGATCATGTTATTGGTGATATGTCGTTTAAAGAATTTACAAAGATTTGTGGAGAGTGTTGGAAAGATAAATATGGATTTGTAGTTGTAAGCAATGATGATCCTAAAAATAAAGGAAGATATAGAAAAGGTTTTGACGAATTCATACAGATATAAAGTAGATCGTATCCAGATATAAACCAGATACAGATCAGATACAGACCAGATACAGATCAGATATAAAGCAGGTTGTAATCAGATACATATCAGATATAAAGCAGGTTGTAACCAGATACAGGAGAGATATAAAGCAGATTAAAATGAATAGTAAATTGTTAAAAGATATTGTTCAGACAAGAAAAATATTAAAGGAAAAATTAAAAAACATAAAATTAAAAGAAGTAGATAAACAGAATTTATTTGAAGATTCTTTTAAACCCATAACTAAACCTTTGAATATGATAAGTGAAAAAATTGCTGATTATCAATCAACATTTTTTTTGAAAGATGAGATGAATTCTAAAAAAAACGGTTAAACGTAAGTTAAAAATCAGCAGAAATAATGATGCTGATCGATTAGATAATTATAAATCAGAATACAATCAACCTAATGAAGATAAAACAGATACAACACTTACACCACTATCAGATGATAATAGTTTCGATGAAAGTTCTGATAATTATGATGATGCTGAAGACTATAATCAAGTGTTGTGTTTTTCTTCCGACGGGGTTTGATGCAATTTGGAATGAATTTCCGTCATCCCACGTCAAATTTGGTTGATAAACAGACCGGTTTCGGCTATGTGCCATCTTCAGTGTTCTCTCAGTAACTAATCGTTTTTTGTGTTGTCCCTTGTCTTTTGTATAGTTTCCTTGTGCACCTAACTTATTTTTCTCTCTTTCTCTCTTGTTCGTGTCTGCATCTCTCTCGTTCGTATATATTCGTGTGTGGCTCTCTCTCGTTCGTATATATTCCTGTGTGCTCTATATCTACCTGCTTCTTGTTCGTTTAATTTTTCTCTTGTTAGTCTCTTGTGTTTACCGTTACAGTTTATTATTTGAGTGATCATTTGCTAGGTGTTTTATCTTTGTGTAGGTAGTAGTCTGTGATTGTACGTTTCTGGGTTTCTTTTTGGTTTTGTTCGTTTGTTGTGTTGTCTGGTTTTCTTGGGTTATTGTTTTCTTTTTTGTAAAAATGTTTTAGCGGTTCAAATATTATGTCTGACGCAGTGTTTATTTGTTCGTTTATAATTCTTCCGTCAAACGTTTTTTGTTTGTATATTTCCATGTTTTCTAATACGTTCAGTCGCCGTCCTTTGTGCTGTAAATGCAGTAATTCAACTGTTTGTCTGATGTGTCTTGGTGTACATTTGTTGTTGAATATGTGGTTCGCGAAATTTGATTCTGGCGTTGCTCCTGGTTGTTTCAGTTTCTTGTTGTAGTCTCTTATGTGCTCCCGAAATCTTGTTTTTATTTTCCGTCCTGTTTGTCCGATGTAGCTATGTTTGCATGAGCAAGTCAATTTGTAAACTCCTTGCTTATCAAGGGGGTCCGTTTCGTTTGTGCTATTTCGTAGTATTCTACCCAAATTGTTTTTTGTTCGGAATGCTGTGTTAATATTGTGTTTTCTAAAAAATTTTGCTAGTTTGTATGTTGATTTGCCCATATGCGTTAAAGTAGCCCAAGTTCCATTTTCTTGCTCCTGTTCTCTGTTCCGTTCTTTATTTGTTTTGATATCATTTCGGATTTTGTCTACTAGTTCTTTTTTGTATCCATTGTTTTCTGCTATGTCATATATTGTTTTTATCTCTTTCTTATAGGCCTCACGTGTTAGTGGTATTCGTTCAAGTCTTGTTACTAATTGTCTAATTGCCGCGTTCTTGTGTTGTTAAGGATGGTTCGATGAATTATGTATTATTGTGTCTGTGGCCGTTGGTTTTCTGTATATTTCGTATTCAACTCTATTTAAACTCTTATTTGCTTTAATTGTTAGGTCTAGGTAATTTATTTTGTCGTCTTCTTCTACTTCCATTGTGAATTTAATACTTTTATGTTGCTTATTCAGGAGCTCCAGAACTTGTTCTTCTCTATTTCCTTCCAGTATACATATAATATCGTCGACATATCTTGCATAGAATGTTACCCCGAAATTGGTTTTTAGATCATCTACGTATTTCTCTTCTAGATTTTGCATAAACACCTCCATGAGGATTGCTGATGTTGGATTTCCCATTCCTAGTCCGTTAGTTTGTCTGTATATGCTATTGTTAAATTTAAAGTAATTCTGTTCTAGTGTGGCTTTCAGTGTGTTTACGAGTTGATTGGAAAATTCTACGTTTTCTGTTTTGTTGAGTAGTGTTTTATGTACAATGTTTATTGTCTCCGTTGTTGGAATTGATGGATATAAATCTTTTACGTCAAATGAGACTAGTTTACTATTTTTCGTTATTTCTACATTATCTAGCTTTGTAACTAATTCCGTGGTGTTGGCTATTGTGTGTTTGTTTTTTACAAAAAAGAACTAGAATAGTTCGCAATTCATCAAATATTTTTCAAACAATCAGTTCCTATCTTACATATCATACATATGAACTTTGGATTTTTAGATCGGAATGTTTGGGTTAAATTTCCAAAAATAGTATATGCATACATATTTGTATTTAATTTTTTTTGCATATTTTCGTATTTTACCCAATTCAACATATACAAAATGATAAGTTAAGATCTTACGAGATAAAAAATTTATTTCTTCATATTCATATAAAATAAACTGGTCTTACATTCATTAAAAACACCTAAAAAATCATAGTTTTGCGAAATATCGGATGTCGAAAGCACGCACTACGGAATTGGGCGAGGATTAATGGTTAAATATTATAAAATAAGCCGAATTATGGGTTTGATTTGAGAGCAAAAACCTTTCTGTTTGCGATTTTATCGTAATTTTCATATTAGTAAACGCAGAAGAAGATTTAAATAAAAAATGTTTTTAATTAAATCCATCTGTTTGCTTAGCAGGCTGAATATGAATTACCGAATTCGTATTTTTTAAATCAATTGTGGTTAAAATGCCATTGTGTTTCTATATTAGAAATATACAGGTTATATTGAACCAAAACCTTTATCGTATGGTCCAACCGCAATACAGATAAGTAAGTGGAAAAGTTAACAAAATTTTAAAAAGACAACTATCAGAATACCACTAGTTTACATACATACGTACATCATACGAGTTTCAAAGAAAAAATTAAATTAAAATATGTTGTTATATTTTATAATTTAATATTTTTTCTTACACCGTCAAGTTATTTTTATTTTTGTTATTAATATTATATTATATCAAATAAAAACGTCGACAACTTACTAAATTCATTATATAATTATTTTATCACTGTAAAAAATCCTAAATGATAACATATTGGATATTTTTGAAAAATAAACCTTTTATCGTTCATAAAATTGAAAAAAACGCCAAAATTAAAAAAATATAAATGAGATTGTGCCTGGTTTTTTAAATGAATTGTGGAACAAACTTTTTCAAATAAAAAGTAAAAGTAATAAAAACAACTAAAATGTATCAAAAATTAAAAAAAAATTGTATTTTGTTGTGTTCAGGATTCGAAACTGTGCCACCGGGTAAGAAGGTACGATTTCAAATCCTGACCAACCATTTATTAATATTTTTTTAATTTTTGATACTTTTTAGTTATATTTATTACTTTTACTTTTTATTTGAAAAAGTTCGTTTTTTAAAGAATTTTTGATAGCTTTAAATTATTTTCAATATGAAGATAATATTGGAACATTTTAATCATTAGACTAACAGATTTATGTAATAGTTGGCGATTTTTTAAATCAATTTTGGGAGAATTTTTTCATTATTAAATCTTTTCTAACGTTTCAAATTATTTCTTTGTTTAGTCGAAGACCCACTGGTTTATTGATAAAGACGTTGAAACACTTCTTGGATGTGTGAAAAATTATATAAGGGCTAATATTTTTATAATGCACCCCAGGCAAGAAAGTGTTACAAATTTGTTACGAAATTCATAATATATGGCTGACTTTATAAACGCAGTTTGCAAAGCAACACTAGAATGCCTTGTAAACTCATGCTTCCAGTGTTGCTTTGCAAGCTGTGTTTATGAAATCAGCCTATACTATGCAATAGATATTAAAACCAATAATGCGTGATGGTGATTAATTTTTTGTTTCCATCACGTGGGGGTGCGTCCGTGAGACGATGAAAGGCAATTTTGTTTTTGCTTTAATGTAATTTTTCCATTTCAATTATTTTTTTTATATTTTTTTTTTTTCGTATTCCGAGGCCGCGAATTTTCGTGATTGTGACTTCTTTCGTCACTCCATACTATGGTGAAGGGTATATAAGATTCGGAACAGCTGAATATATCTCTCTTACTAGTTTTAAATGTAATTGTACGAAAGAACGAATACGTGTGACATCGTGGGCCTTGCAGTAAGTATCTATGTTAATGCGGGATATTAGTATAATTCAGTTCAAACACTTTAATTTGAACTGTACTAATTTTTTATTTTATTTATGCCTTTAAGCACTTGTACCTTAAAGGTTGATGGGTGCAATAATTCAAACAAAAGAGTTTTTATTACTGAACATTTCTAGTATATTTTATTGAACTATTTATACTTTAAATTATACAACATTGTGCTGACTTAACTAAATAATAAAATACAAAATTTAAGGTGTATTAACTAATCAGAATACATGAGCTGACTTAACACAGAATAATTGTGCAAAATGTAATTTGATTAACCACTGAAAATTTAATTACTTAGTATTAAGGGGATTCAAAAAATATTAAGGGCATTACCTACAATAAATTTAATAAATGGTGTATTCATGTTGTTTTTTAGTTTTTAACATCATCCCCCGCGTTGAACGGATGTTCAACAGAATTGCAATGGTTGAAAGAATTGATCCGTGAAGCCCTTGTCTAAACATCTAGATTGAACCTACGTAATTGGTTACGTGGCCTGGGTGTAGGTTTCATGTGGTGGGGTTGTTGTTCAACTGCTTGCAGTTCGATGTCTTCTTCAGGATCTTTAATAGCTATTGTTGTGTGTGGGTTTTGTTTGCTTCTGCACACCGTACGTCGAACAGTTATTATGATGAGTGCTGACACGCTTAAACAAAGTGCAAGATAACCTATTGTATAGCTATGCTGCTGGTGGGACTTCAATTGATTGGGCAGGTCCAGTATGTTCTGTTCTTTTAGTGATTTTTGTAACGCTGATAGTTCGTTGACGTTGTCAGGGTATATACTCTCTAAGTGAGTTGAGTTCAATGGATTGACGGTTACGGGGTGTGTAATAATTTGCTGTGTTGATAAGTCTGAGATGTTACCAAGGCTAGTATATGATGAGCTTATTGTACTTGAGATAGTTTGTCTACCCTTAATAGTAGCAAATTCATGTTTCAGCACGCAGTCCGGATCCAGCGTGAGCAGGCCAGAGCCCTTTAACGAAATATGATTAATTTCTCTATTACACACGACTGTGGCCCGAGATGGTGCTGTGGTAGCATATATCCATCGATTTCTTTTGTTGAGTGGTATCCACTTCGTAGTAGTATTTTCTAGAGTACAAGTTGGTGCCGTTTTGTTATTGTACAAATTGATTTCACACTTGCACACTTCTGAACCATAATTGTAACGGGTCTGACTGTTATGACACGAAAATACGTTTTGTTTTATTACGTCGCAAGCGCTTAGATCTGCCTTTGTATTGCTTGTGGGATGCTGTTATGCCCATCAATTCAGTACATGGTTTGATGGCTACCGTGGTTTTGCTCAGCATGTTAGGTACAGGAAACAGCAGGAAAATTTTAAATTGTTCAGGTTCAACCAATGGTAAAGTTATTTTGAATACTGCATGTTGGTGCGTAAGTCTACCTTTAACCTTCATTAGTTTGAATAACTGTAGTAGTTCATCTTGTCCAGTTGTAGGAAGAGAGAGTGATGGTGCTGCATGGAGTTTAATTTGTGCAATTTCGTTTTGTAACTGTAGAGGTGTTAGTAGTAATGGGCTGATTTTTCCATGATGAGTATCGACGAGGGCATCAAGAATTGATAATTGTATTTTTCGTATATTATTTGCAATTAAATTCAATTCTAAAACCGCACTATCAAATAGTTGAGTTAAGTTGATCTGGAACAATACCTTATTAGTTTGCTTCATTGCTTCCGAAAGAGACCCAATTTGTTGCTCCAACTGTTGAAATCTTACCTTGGCAAACAATTGGTTTTGTCGTATGATATTAATAGTGGAGTCAACAACTGATGTTTGATTCTTAAGCAATGTCAATAAATATGAATCATTGTCCCTTACTTTCTGTATTGTATTGGTCATCTGGTCAGCATATTCAGAATACAATATGCCAAATAAAGAATGAGCAACATTTCCAACTATATCCAGGGCGCCTCTTTTACTCCGCAACAGTTGATTCTCTAGTTGTAGATCATCTTCCATGTGTTCAAAATGTTTAATAATGCTGAGACATGATTCGTTTAATTCTATCATTTTGCACAGATGTCGAAGGGAATTCGAGCCGTTGATTAAAATTGATGTTTCAGACCAATATGCAGCCAAATCATAGTATACAAAAATATTCCATTCAGTGGTTACAGTTTTAGCTTTACCAATTTCTTCAAAATGGATGCCTATTTTCATTCCAAATTTTTCGGTTTTTATCGGTGTTGCAAGTGCCATTGGTAACAACAATATCATGGTTATTAATGCTAGAGTGAGATTGTTTAATAGTGTTTTCTTCCTTTTGGCACAAGGCTCCCCAGTTGGGTCACTAGGCTTCTCAGTTGAGTTATAAATGCTGTCGTTAATGTTTAGATTGTTGTCATCAGAAGTGATGGTTTCTTCAGACTCTGGCTTGATGGGTAAAAGAGCGATTCGATGTATTGGGCGTTTGAATAGTCCATTGGTTGTTTTGACTTCCACGACTCTGACCACATTATCATTACCAGGATAAATTTTGACTATTCTTGCTAAAGGCCATTTCATGACTGGTAAATTATCCTCCTTGACTATCACCATATCATCAATTTTGAGGTTATCAAACTGCGTATTCCACTTGTGACGCTGCTGCAATTGATTCAAATATTCAGTGGACCATCTTTTCCAGAACTCTTGAGAGCCACGAGCTTCCAATGAGATAGTCTTGAAGCTTTTACTATTGTTGCGTTGCTGTCGATTTGTGATACTAGTGCTTCGCCAATCAAAAAATGACCAGGAGTCAGGGCTTCAAGATCATTGGGGTCACTTGACATAGGAGTTAGTGGGCGAGAATTGAGTATCACCTCGATTTCCACTATAATTGTTTCCAGTTCTTCCTGAGTCAGTGATGCAGTTGCAACACTACGTTGTAACAGATGTTTTGCAGACTTTACCGCTGCTTCCCATAATCCACCAAAGTGTGGTGCACGTGGTGGTATAAAATGGAAATTTATTCCTTTTGAGCTAGCGGTTGAGATAATTGATTCCTGCCCCTTGTCGGAATAGATACTGTTGCCAATTCTGCTAACTGATTTTTTGCTCCTATGAAGTTAGTTGCGTTGTCTGAATAAATATTTTGACAACGACCACGACGGCTAATGAATCGTTTTAGAGCACCGATAAATGCTTCAGTTGAAAGATTATTTACCAATTCAAGATGAGTAGCCTTTGTGACAAAACAACAAAATACGGCTATATATGCTTTTGTTGGTTTTTTGCCTCTGACATTGTAATGGATCCAAAATGGTCCACAGTAGTCAACTCCTGTATTAATGAAAGGGCGTGCTGGAGTAAGTCTAATCTGAGGTAGATTGCCCATTACTTGTTGGCATAATTGTGCCCTGACACATCTGGCCCTTTATTGGCCAGAATCGTTGTCGTATTATGTTTAACAGTGCTTGTGGTCCACAATGCTTATTCTCTTCGTGGACCATTGTGAATAAAAGTTGTATGAGGGGGTCGTTGTACGGAACCAGAATTGGATGTTTTGCGTCGTATGATAACGGTGATGCTTCCAATCGCCCTCCAACCCGTATGATATTTTTGCCATCTATGAATGGAGCCAGACTGATGATGGAGCTCCCTTTTTCGATTTCCTTGTTTTTTCGAAGCTGGTTGATTTCTGGTAAAAAATCGGATCTTTGAATGGTTCTGATAATTGTATATAGTGCGTTAACCAGTTCAGCCGAAGATAATGCCTTGTATGTAGGACGCTGCTGTCTATTTATTCTTGAATTTTTTATGTATATCAGGACATACCCCAATATTCTTTACAGGGTCTTAAATGAGTTCCTATGTGGGATGTTGTATATGAACTACTGAAATGGGTGGTGTCTTCCTTTTCTCGATGTCATTAGGAATTGAAAGTTGGCTTAAAAACGGGGATGGCCACATTTCTTCTCGTCCGTGCAGGAAAAGTGGTCCATATAACCATAAGTTGCATTCAGAAAGTTTGTACGCTGGTAGACCTCTGGATAAGATGTCGGCTCTTTCGATCGGATGTGGCGCCACTGGTTGGGCAACGTTAATGATTGAATTTTTGAGACTCGATTGGCCACAAAAGTATGATACAAGGAGGATTGAGAGTTTATCCAAGAGAGTACTATTTCGGAGTCAGTCCAGAGGCATACATGTAGATTTTTAATTTGAAGATCCATTTTAATTCTGTGCATGAGTTGAGCAGCCGTAACAGCAGCACATAACTCTAGACGCGGCACTGTTTGTTGTTTCAATGGAGCGACCCGTGTCTTTGCGCAAAGTAATTGTACAATAACTCTACGATCCTTAAGTGTTGCTCGGATATAGGCGACAGCACCAATAGCCTTTTCTGATGCGTCTGAGAAAATATGTAGTTCTGTTTTCTCTGCAAGTTTCCCTTTAAACATATGTCGGGGAATTTTAAAGTTGTCCAAGCTGTCTAAGTCTTTTCTGAATTTCGTCCAGCTAACGTGATATTCTTCGGGCAATGGTTCATCCCAATCTAGCTTTAATTGCCACAACTGCTGGATAAACATTTTTGCCTTGATGACTACAGGTGCTAGTAGTCCAAGAGGATCAAACAATTTTGCAAGATCTGATGTCGCTGTCCGTTTTGTGACATTTTGCAAATGATTTACCTTTACCTTGACGCAAAAGTGATCTGTCTTAGGCAGCCATAATAATCCCAACGTTTTTATAGCGCTAGCGTTGTTACTATTAAAATCTAAGTCCAGTTCCTGATCGCCTAGTGGAATATTTTTCAATAGTTGTGGGTGGTTTGCGCACCATTTTTTAAATTGAAGCCATGACTTCGCAACGCCGTAATAAGTTCATTTTGCGTTTGAAGTGCGATGCTGAGACTATCGGAGCTGCCAAGACCATCGTCCACGTAGAAATTATTTTTGAGCATTTGTGACCCATATGGATATTCTATCGAGCCCTCTTCAGCAATTTTTTGTAGGCACTTCGTGGCTAAATAAGGTGCTGCTCGAGTACCATATGTGACCGTAGTGAGTTTGTAATAGTTAACAGGAAGTGATGGATTTTCTCTCCAGATTATTAACTGATACTGCTGATCGTCCTGATGAATCGCTATTTGTCTGTACATTTTCTCGATGTCGGTGGTGAATGCAAATTTTGGAAGTCGAAAACGCAGCAATATTGAGAATAGTTCAGTCTGGACGGTTGGCCCGGTAAACATTAGGTCATTTAACGAGTAACCTGACGACGTTTTTGCTGAAGCGTCAAATACTACTCTGAGTTTTGTTGTGGTGCTTTCTGGTTTCAAGACGTAGTGATGAGGAATGATGTATCTAGGCTCCAATACGGTGTCGATATCTATCCTCTGCATGTGACCCAATTGTTCATACTCTCGCATAAACTGTATGTATAGTGATCGAATGTCTTCGTTTTTTTGGAGTCGACGCTCTAAGCCCACGAATCTATTGTATGCCATCTCATGGGATTTTCCTAAAGCGGTTGGGTTTTCACGAAAAGGAAGGCTAACTACGAACCGGCCATCTTTATTGGTGTATGTATGTTGAGTAAAATGTGCTTCACATTGTTTTTCTGACGGCGAAAGACCCCTTTCATTTCCTTCAATCTCATCCAATTTCCAAAGTTGCTCAATGGCTTCTTCCAATGACGTGGAGTCTCCAAATACTGCACACGTGGTTGCACATGACGGGTTAGGAGGTAGATCTTTCCCCATTGTACCACCTACAATCCAAACAAATACTGTATTCTGGAGTGTTGGAAGGTCGTCAGCAAGGTGTATAGTGCCATTTTGGGTTAATTTGAAGAAAAATTCTGCTCCAAGCAACAAATCTATCTTCTCCTGCTGATAGAAATGAGGATCTGCCAAGTGGATGTTGTTGGGAATGTTCCAAGTAGAAATGTCCACATGCTTATTTGGTTGTGGGGGAATTAGGCTTGGTAGCACATATGCCTCAACGTTTGCAGAGAAGTTGTGATTCTTCGACTTCATCCCGATATTTATGCGATATTTTGACTTCTTTTGAGTTTCGCCAATGCCGTCAATACAGAGTGAAGTCTCAGATGGTGAAAGGGATAATTTTTGGCAAAGCCGTTTAGATGCAATATTTACTTGTGATGCAGAGTCTAATATTGCTCTGAACTCATCTGATAGGCCATTTGAGGCTGTAATTATCACTTTTGCTGTTGCTAGTAAAACATAGCTCTGCCGGCCCGCAGCAACGTTCGTTGTTGCTGACGTAACTGCTGTTACTTCTGACGCAGGCTTCTGTATTTTTGGGTTTGTACACAACTGATTTGATGAATCCTTTATTGCTTTGGTAGTGCCTCTTTTTCTAAGTGAAGCAATGTATTGTGTTTTTTGTTACACTTTCTGCAGCTACCTGAATTGCAGGTGTTCGAAACATGATCATTCCCGAAACAGTTGACGCATAATCTGTACTGTTGTACCCATCGTAATCATTCTGCTGCTGATAGTTGCAAAAATTTACTGCAGTGATATATTTTGTGGTCACTGTTATTGCACGCTTTGCATGTGCTATTATCGGTTTTGCCGGATGTGATAATTGTTGATACCACTTTATGTGTAGATTTTTCCTTTGGACCGACTGCCTCCAAAGTTTGGAATTGAACTTCCAGGAATGATAAAAACTCAGTTATGGTTGGCACATCCCTTGGGTTTGTCAGTGATTGCATGTATCTGATATGAGTATTTTTATCGAGTTTTTTAATCAATATCTGTACGAGAATAGCATTCCAAGAGGATGTTGTGACACCCAAATTGTTTAGAGCGAGCAAGCATTCCTTGGTGGTGTCATGCAGAGCTTTAACAGATGATGCAGATAATGTTTCAGACGGCTGGTTGAGTATTTTGTCCACCAAGTTAGCTACTAGAATTCTTTTGTTGTCGTAACGATCCTTTAAAGTTTTCCAGGCAGCACTATAATTTGTGTCGGATAAGGAGAATTGACTGATTAGATGTTCAACTTCTCCTAACAGATTACTTTTTAAGTACCACATTTTCTGAATGGCGGAAATCGATTGTTTATCCACCATTTTGGAAAATAGGTCATGGAACTGGCGCCATTTTAGGTAATCGCCATTAAATTGGAGTATTGCGACTTTTGGTAAATGTACTGAGCTAGTATTGTCTCTTGCAGGTAGCGTCTCTCTATTCTGCGTGTGAGCACCATTTTGTTTTATTTTGTCAGCCTTAACAGAAAGATTGACCAGACTTATCTGCATTAAGTCATTTACATTGTCACATTGTTCCTGATTTAGGCCGCAAGCAGCTGGGTTGTTTAATTGATCATAAGCTTCATCTTGCAGCATCTCTATTTGATCCCATAGTCTTTTGATTGTACTGATGTTTATTTCGAAATATTGTAGAGGATGGTCATCTGTATATGTTAGCCCTATTAATAACCGCCCGAGCGCACACAGACGGGCGTGTAACTTTCGCAGTGTACTGCTTGACGTTTCAATGTCAGGAGCTGCTTCAGTTAGTGTGCTGGATTTTCCGGATGCGAAGGGTTTAGCTACTGTTTTAGGATGCTTCTCCGTTTGTGCTTTGACACGGTTAACTTCATTAGTATTTCTGTATCTGTTGCTTGAAATTCGTCCCAAGACTTTTGCAGCTGCAGCAATCGTTCCTCAAAATATCCAACTGTTGCTTTTCTGTCGGATGAATCCTTCTTGAAGTTTCTTATGATCCTCTGGATTTGTTCACCAGTCTCTGTTTGGGCATCTAAAAGCTGTTCCATATTGGGCATGTTGAAAGTGAAGCAGGATTTTAATTTAAACTGATGTATTGAGAATTGTTGTTTTTGGCTTGGTTAATATCGGTTGCCTTGCTCAACGTATTGCGATCAAGTGCCTTGTCACAGGATCACGAAATTCGGGTCAATGTTTTGACCGCTAATGTTATACCCTTGTGAGCGGAATTGAACTGTTGCGATCCTGTGCCTTGTTGCAGGATCACGTTGATCGTAATAATTTTTTGCTGAGTGGTTGCGTGTTGATTTCTTTAAAGTCCCTTACCACTGGTGGGGGGAAACTTTTTAAAAGGAAAGCTAAAAGCCGGGGTCACCAAAAATGTTAATGCGGGATATTAGTATAATTCAGTTCAAACACTTTAATTTGAACTGTAATAATTTTTTATTTATGCCTTTAAGCACTTGTAACTTAAAGGTTGGTGGGTGCAATAAATTAAACAAAAGAGTTTTTATTACTGAACAATATTGTAAACTTTTATTGTGATATTTATACTAAACTTATTAAAGAAAAATGCTGACAAAGTAAAAGTACAGAAATAAATTTGTGTGAAGGTGAACTATCAATTAACGTTGCTAAAGACAAAATTGCAATTAATGCAATTTTGTAATATGATATCCCTTTGTTAATATTTTTGACTTCTTGGCCAATCACATCAAAGAAAAATAACTTTAAAGGTATTAACTACGACAAATTTAATAAAAGGTGTATTAGTTTCTAACAGGTGGTTTTTACGAATTTGAGCTGATGAAAATAAAATATCCACAAACATATTTAGTTGAAAAAGTTTTGAAGAGAAAAGGAAGCATGATATATGTTAAATGGTTAGGCTTTTCATCAAAACACAATTCTTGGATTAAAACCAACGATATATCACTATAAAAGAAATCGTATTAATTTAAAACTGATTTATTCATTCATCGAACGTTAAGATGTCGTTAACATTAACGTTAAACGGATATTCTTCAGTACTTGTGGCAAACTATTTTCCTCCCATTGTGTTTGATAAGAATTATGTTTTTGGATTAATAAGCTTCGATACTTATCACACAATACCAAATGTTGATGTTGAAAACAATTTATTTCATATTGGTGATTATATAATAGAGATTCCTGTGGGATCTTATGAGTTTTCTGATGTAGTTGATTTAATTAAAGATATATATCATGATTTGACTAATGAAGGTGATCTTTATATTAATGGAAATTTTAATACGTTTGTAACATCTACAAAAAGTACAAAAGACCCCATCTATTTCAATAAAGAACGATCAATTGGATCTTTGCTTGGTTTTAGTAAGAGAGTATTACGACAACAATTGGAACATTTTTCAGATAAAACAATTGATGTAACAAATATTAATACAGTAATCATTGAATGTAATATTGTGAATGGATCATATATAAATAACGTGTCAGCACATACTATTCATCAGCTTTCACTTGACGTTAGTCCAGGATATAAAATAGCAGAAAGACCGGCTAATCCAATATATTTACCTATAAATTCGAGAGAAATATCTACACTGGTTTTAAGAGTTGTCGATCAGGACGGAAACTTATTAAATTTTCGTGGAGAAAAAATATCTATTAGATTACATTTGAAACCTATTAAAGAATGATTATATTCAACAAAAATAGTTTGTATAAGGATTCACCAATCACTCTATCATCATCTGCAATACAACACACATCAAGGAGAGTTTCTTCTGGTAAACGAAAGTTATATGAAAGTAAAGTGTGTTTTCGTAATTTTTTTTTCGAATTTTGCATAATAAAGCACACAAAATATAGCTCCTAAAAGAAAGATTAATAAAAGGGAATTCTAAAATAACTTATTTGCAGCCAAAAATTTTTTTAGTTTTTTGTCACGGTTCACACTATGAAATTTTTCTTTCTGAAAGTGTTTGTTTGTAGGTGTACGTTGAGAGAAGATTGTGTACAAAAAAAAGAATGTGAAAATAAACATGCAAAAAACTTGAATTTCATTACAAAAAATTTCAATGTGTAGACATTAATGAAAGTTCAAAAGAGAAGAGATAATTTCAGAAAGAAAACTTTCATAGTCTGAAACGGCTTTCGATCTTTATTAACACTGATATGAATGATATGAATACCTAAAAATGGTTAATTTCTGTTATGAAATTAAAAGATCTGAGGTAGAGTAGGATTTGGTAATAATTTCTGCATTAATGATCGTCGAAATACATTTATTGTATTTATAAAATTATACATCTAGTCTAATATTCCATAAAAAAAAAAAAATAACTTGGATCACTTTCATAAAATTTTGTTTGGTGGACTGTTTCTGGGGCTTATCCATATATCAAAATTGAAAAATTGTATTTCAAAACTAACAAACTGTGTCAGAAAAGTATATTTCTCAGTTAAACATAATTTTCCTCTTTTATTGCAGAATTTTTCAATTGTATATTAGATTTTTCTATTTGCATTCAGAAATTTTAATGTATAAATACTTATAGGTTTTGATTTTTACGTGAGTAATTCGTGAGCATGAGTTTTCGTGATTGTGACTAACTTTTTTTCCACTTACGTGAGCGTGAGAGATCGTGAGCCAAAAACATGAGGTCGTGCGTGAGCGTGCATGAGTGAATTTTTTTATCGTTAGCGTGCATGAGCGTGAGTGAAAAGTCACTCACGTTCCCATCTCTACTTTCAACACAAAGTGCTGCAAAAAGCAAAGAAAGAAATCGCTTACATGAAGAAACTGTTTCAAGTTTGATCGAAGCCAAAGATCTGTTAAAATCAAATAACAGTTGCTGTTTTAAATTAGGTTTATCTTTAAAAAAACTAACTGAAAGCTTTATTTTTAAATATAAATACCTTTAAACTTAAGTAAGAACTGAATAAAATATTTAGTTTTTTATATCTTGTTATTTATAAAAGTATAAACCATGGTATAAACTATATAAGAGAATTTGCTTAGAAACTGAAAACAATATAACAAACTTCATTTAAATATACATATATTTGCTGTTATATCTATAAATATTGTAATTACTTGACATACATATATGAATTCAAATAAACCATTTTTTGTTCAATTAATTTTTATAAATAAATATTTTTTACAAAAGTACCATTTAATGCAAAAAAGTACTCTTTCAGTTATAGTTCAGTACGATTTAAAAATTTAAATTTTGCAACACTAATATACATATTGTATGCAAAAAAGCCTTTCTTTAACTTTTTTTTTAAGAGTTTTAGATATTATATAAAAGAGTATCAAAGAAAAGAGCGACAGTTCCCTTATATAATAGAACAAACAAGCTCACTGCCGTAGAAATGTCACTTATAGGCTTTTTACACTGAACAACAACTATGTGAAACGCATGGAAGATGTTAAAAACGCGAAACATCAATTTACATTGGCAACATCTTTCATTTATTCACCTGTCAAAATAATAAAAGAAAAAACACATCATTTTTGTTACAGATTAAAAATATTAAAAAATAGATTTAGAAAAATCATTAATCATTGGAGTAGTTGTTGCTTTGCAAGAACAAATCCAAATTTTAATGCAGTAATTTGAAATATTGAAGGCCATTCTGGAATAAGATGATGGTGAGGAAGAATTTTTGGTAGACATACTTATGTATGTATGTTTATTTTCTGCAATGTCAGTTTGCTATTTCTATCTTAAATCTGAATCCGCACCTGATGCACATACATGAGTTTTACCCAACGACATTATTATGACTAATATGAATAAATATCCAGTTGTAATTTGAATCTCGAATAATCATTTTTGTTTATAAATGATTATTCGTAAAGTGTTTGTTCATTCTTGTAATTTAAATCTCGAATAGTTATTTTTGTTTATGAATGATTGTTTGCAAAGTGTTTATTCATTCTTGTAATTTGAAACTCGAATACTTGTTTGAGTTTATAAAGAGTTATTCGCAACATACTTACCCTCCTCTTTCGACTATTAAGATAAAGAGATACATAGTTAAACTCTTTTTATTTTTAAGAGAAATATATTACGAATGATCGTTGATTGCAGTAACTGCAATCAGCAATCATCAATGATTGTTCTATAAAAACAACTTGTAGATTTAGACATTTAGGTTTTTACTTAATAAACTTTAACAAGACAAGTTGTTTTGAGCATTCCGTTATAATTTTGGCGCAGTCGGTAGGATACCCAGATATCCTTTTAATAATTTGTATAAACGAAAATTATGCAAATGGGGATGTTTGACATTTTAAAGTCTTAATGGGTATACCTGAAAAATAAAATAAAAAACAATGCTCAGAAGTAATGTAAAGAACGAAACTAACAATAACAAAAAATTTAAATAAAAATTTAAACACCGTGAATAAATAAAGAAAAATAGAATAAAAAACAATGCTCAGAAGTAATGTAAAGAACGAAACTAAAAATAACAAAAAATTTAAATAAAAATTTAAACAACGTGAATAAATAAAGAAAAATAAAATAAAATAAAAAAGATAAATACTGGTGGAATACACTAAAGAAACTTAATTAAAATCTATAGAAGTCACCAAGTAACGAATTTGTTTGGGTTGATGTCCACTATAAGAAGCAGGATATATGACGAAAGAAGACCAAACCTGATGATGGAACAACAACAGTTACAACAAGAACAACAGTAACAGTTACATCAAGAACAACAGCAACAATTACAACAGCAACAGTTACAACAAGAACTACAACAACAATTACAACAACAACAGCAGCAGTTACAACAACAGGTACAAATGAATCATAAAGATATAGACCCCCTTAGGTTTTTGGGATTAATTTCCAATTTCGACGGGAGAAAGGAAGAATTGTATCCTTTCTTGGAAAGCATAGACAATGTGATTTTATATATGTCGGATTACAATTCCACATCCCAGAGGATGTTTTTGTCGGTAATTAAAAATAAGATTGTTGGAAAAGCTAGAATGGTTCTAGAAATTCATCCCCACTTAACCACGTGGAATGAAATTAAATCTCTTATGGAGCTAAATTTTGGTGGCCTGGCTTCTGCCGAGCTACTCTATGAAGAACTGAGAGGCGCCCAGTATAGAGGAGACGTCCTACAATTTTACAATTTTATACAAACCAAACTCTCATTTTTGAATCAAAGGCAGAGGTTGGATGGCAATATGGCCGAGATTAATCACAATAATAAGATTGCATTAAAAACTTTTATAAATAAATTACCAATAAATTTAAAAACAGTTCTGTGTGCTCTTAAGCCAGATTCATTGGAAAAGGCTTTACACGAATTAGGTCAATCGAATTTACTATTAAAAGAAAAATTTAACATAAATTATAATAAAAATGAAAAAACTCAATTAAGAAACCAAAATACTAATTCAAATCCTAAATACACTAATCCAGTGCCATTCAACCTATGGTACGCGTACCACTTGGTGGTACGCGAAAAATTTCCAGGTGGTGCGCGAAATCTTTTAAAATTTTTACGATTTCTATTTTGCAATTGGAAACAAAAAGAAAAATCATCATAAAAGTATACCTTTTTTGTAAAATTTTGAATTTTTAAATTTAAGTAACACTCTCATCTACATACATTTAATAAAAAATAACAAATGTAAGCAAATGGTAACCATACCAATAAACGAATGAGCAAAGTAAAATATTCGTTCAACAAAATTTTAAAATTGTTTGGTATTTATTGATCTAATTATTTTTTCAGTACATTATATTTTTTTTTGGTGGTACGCGAAAAGTTTGTCGTGAATTTAGTGGTACACGAGACAAAAAGGTTGAATAGCACTGCACTAATCCTTATAATCAAAATCCTAATTCAAATCCTAAATACCCTAATCCTTATAATAATAGATTTCAAAATCCTCCTAGATACCCTAATCCCAATAATAGTAAGTATCAAGATCCTAATCCTAGATATCCTAATACTTATAACAATAGATATCAAAATCCCAATTACAACAGATATCCAAATAATTATACTAATAAACATTTTCCGACTAGACAAGACAAACCAGAACCTATGGATATTAGCGAACAGACTCGTAGACAAAATCATCACATGGATAACACCCAATCTTTACAGTCTCAAAAGAAGAGATCCCTCCGAATATAAATTACCCTATATTTTGTTCCAAGGAAAGACCCGAGTCACAAGAATTCTAATCGATTCCGGGTCTACGGAAAATATTATTGATAGAAATCATTGTCCTCCAGATTATATAAAGAATTTAAAAGAACCACAGAAAATCAAAACGGCTTCAGGTTTTCTGGTGATTAATGAAGAAGTCGAAATTAATAAGGACTCTTTGAAGGTTCGTCTTAAAAAAGATGAAATTTTTAAGGTCCTTAGTTTTCATCCAATATTTAACGGAATATTTGGTTCCATATTGTTAAGAAACAATAATGCAATTATAAATTATGAAAAACGGTCTATAATAATAAATGAGCAAGAGATACCTTTCTACTTTGAGGGCCAAGACGAAAAAGAACATTTAATTGAAACTATACGCAACACGGTGGATATAGAAAATTTATCGGAGTTGCATCACTTGGATGAATTGGGAATAGTCGACCAATTAAGGACAGAACACCTTAACAAAGAAGAAGATCAATTACTTAGAAGAATTATTAAAAAAATTTCTGACGTTTTCTACAAAAAGGGAGATAGTTTGACATTTACCAATGAAATAAAGCATACAATCCCAACAAATAATGAAAGTCCGGTTTACACAAAGTCATATAGATATCCCGAGATACATAGGAATGAGGTTAAAAGACAAATGGACGAAATATTAGAGCAAGGTATTATCGTGCCAAGTAGTTCACCATATAGTTCCCCTATTTGGGTTGTCCCAAAAAAGGAAGACAAAGTAGGAAATAAGGAATGGAGAATTGTAGTTGACTACAGAAAATTAAACACTATAACTAGAAAGGATAAATATCCAATACCGGTTGTCGAAGATATATTGGATAAGCTAGGAAGAGCAAATTATTTCTCTTCACTGGACTTGACAAACGGTTTTTACCAAATAGAAGTCGATAAAAACGACCAGGAAAAAACCGCTTTCTCAACAAATGATGGTCATTACGAGTTTAGACGTATGCCATTTGGCCTCAAAAATGCTCCGGCCACATTCCAAAGAATGCTTAATAGTGTATTAAGAAATTATATTAGTAAGATATGCGTCATTTATATGGACGATATATTGGTGTTTGGAACTTCACTCCAAGAGCATTTAGATAGTTTGTCCAAAATACTTTATACACTACAAAAAGCCAATTTAAAAGTTTCATTAAATAAATGCGATTTTCTGAAAAAAGAAACTAATTTCCTTGGTCACGTAGTTACTGCAGAGGGCATTAAACCAGACCCTAAAAAATTAGAGTGTATTGCGAGGTTTCCAATACCAAAAACGGTAAAACAACTCCAATCATTCTTGGGTTTGAGTGGGTATTACAGGAAGTTTATACCAGATTATGCCAAGATTGCAAAGCCTCTCACCCTTAGGCTCAAAAAGGATGGTAAAATCAATGAAAGTGACCCCGATTACAAAGAAGCTTTTGAAAAGATGAGGAAAATATTAACATCGGATATGGTATTAAGGTACCCAAATTTCAAAAAAGAATTTTTACTTACTACCGACGCAAGCAATTTTGCGCTTGGTGCCGTGTTGTCCCAAGAAAATGGACCATTGGCCTTTTCTTCAAGAACGTTAAACCAACATGAAATAAACTATAGTACGATCGAAAAAGAATTGTTAGCTATAGTTTGGGCTTGTAGGCAATTTTGACACTATCTTTATGGTAGAAAATTTCGATTGCAAACTGACCACAGACCATTAATATGGTTGGCCTCACTCAAAGATCCTAATTCAAAAATGGTTCGTTGGAAAATTAAGCTCAATGAATATGAGTTTGATATTCAACATATACAAGGCAAGGAAAATAAAGTGGCAGATGCCCTATCAAGAATTGCTGCAGAAATAAATTTTTTCGAATGTAATGTGTGCCAAAAGGTCTATAAAAGGAAAGTTGTTTTAGAGCAACACATTAAACAAAAACATGGTGCACAAATATTTCAATGCAACCTGTGTAAGAGGAATTTTGAGAGCAAGGTAGGTGTAAAAAGACACTTTTTACGCGTCCATAAGAAGGAAAAGTTTAATTTCAAAATGATAGAAAGAGAAGTTTGTCAACAACCAGTTAGAAAGAGAATAAGTAGAAATAGGATTGGATCCCCAACTCCAACAGTGCATAGCGCTCCAGATGATGGAATGGATTATATCCCAATAACAGAAAGTCCTCTACAATTCGCGAGTAAACAGATTTTGATTGAGAGACAAGAAAAAGATTCCTATGAAGAAAAAATTCAATTCAATAAAAAATTATATAAATTTGGAATAGCTATAGATGACTTTAAAGAGGTTTTGAGAAAAATAATGAATTTAATCGAAAAAGAAGAAAACGTTGTAATCTTCTGTGATATTGAGGGTTTGTATGTTATGATCCAAGAGGAAGTAAAGAAATTAAAAAATATTAAAAGGTTTAAAATATATAGAACTTATACCCTATTAGAAAACATAGAAAAACAAAACTTGTTAGAAATAATAATGAAGCATCACAAATATGAAAACAACCACCCGGGTATTGACAAGACATTTTTTGAGCTTAAGCAAAAGTTCTATTATCCAAATTTGAAAAAAGAAATAACGAAAGTTATAAATAATTGTGAGATATGCAATTATAAAATTGAGCGAAGACCTTTGAAATTACCCTTTGAAAAGACGGAAACTCCGTTATCTCCACATGAGATTTATCATACAGATATTTGGTATATGGACCCAAAAAACTCATACATTACGCTTATTGATAAATTCTCTAAGTATGCTTTAATCCAAAAGATTGAAGAACGAACGCCGCTTAATTTTGTTAAGCATTTTACAATATTGTTTAATTTGATGAGAACCCCTAAAAAACTTATTTTGGATAACGAACCAGGTTTTACTTCATCCCTTTTTAAAGACTTTTTGGAAAAAAATAATATAGACTTTCATTTTACTACCCCTTACAGACATACAGGAAATTCTGAGGCTCTACGGGCCTCAATTCCTTTTACCTTTTAAAAACATAATTTTTATTTAAAAATACTTTAACGCAACTGTCCTGTCACGGTCGCCAAAAATGTCGCGTGGAAAATATTAATTAACTAGCTTTAGAAAATAAATAACGCGAGAGTAATTTTTATTCTTTTGACTATTTTCGCTTATTATTTCCTTACCTTTTGTCATCCCTTTTCCCAAAAAGGTGCTGTTCATATTTGTATTAATTGTTCGCATATTATATGTGAACAGCACGTTTTTGGGAAAAGGGAGAAATCTCGCGGGGAAATTTTTATTCATAATTGGGCTGTATATGTATGTAATTACATACATATATCTGTTATTTTTTGTGTTAATTTCTGTAACAGTGGTATGTTTTGCACCATATACATACATACATAACCTCCTCAGTCCTAAATGTGTCTTCACAAGAAACAACTTTACAAAACTTTATCTTCCTGAATTGTTGACGTTCAATTTAGACAAATTAAATAAAAATGTCTTCGCCAAATTCAGAATTAAGGATTATTTGTAATAAAATGCATACAATTTCATTAGTTATGTGTCACTCTTTGCATTCAACTACTTTCCTTTCAATACAGATTCAGTACACAAATGATTTTAGTGAAAACGACAAGAACTCCATATGAAAATTATATTAACATGACCTACTGAAATAACTAATGATTTCGACGAAAATTTGACATACAAGAGTAAAACTATTATAACTTTCAAAATATGTAGATCGACGGGCGACGGGCTGCACATCAGGACCGAGGAGGATAAGTATGTAAAAATTGTTAATTTTGCTGCAACATTTTTTTCTTAATTTTGTCCACATGTAGATTGTAGAAATATCACACTGTGCATTAGTAGCAATCTTCTTTCCACTATTCTCATTCTGTCAGCGGTTGGCAATAGATTACTATACCATTCCTAGTATTTGTCTCATGGCTAATATGGCCCCTGTAGCATTTAGGACAATAACTTACTGCAAACAGTATAACCACTCGCCGTAAATAGTTGACTTACCTGTTTCACTACTACACAACGACTGGCCTCGATTTAGTAAAATCTGATGCTTTTATACTGTTTGCTGGCGACTATGAGCAGTTGCATTTTCCTGTATTAGGCACTATCCGGCCTCCAAATTTTATCGAATTTTATCATTGCCGAAAATTTGATATATTGGCGAAGATTTATTGAACGTGAGGCCAGCTAGATCTAATTCTTCCAGTTCAGAGGAACAGGCTGGGAGACCTTTAGTGACTTTGGGCAATAATATAGCGTTTAGCATAGAATATGAGCTCACATTCTTTACTAGCATACTGCTTTTGACCATCAATACCAACGATTTCAAAGTGAGCCTTCTGATGAGCACTAATTGAGTTCGGGTCAATTAGGGATCTAATAGTGAAATGTAGAGGAATTATATCTTCATTATTGCAGAGAATACTCTCGTTGCCAGTGGAGCAATTGTCTTGGATGCGACTAGGTTGTTGTTCATCTTGAGTGTTGATTCTGGCAAAGCTTCCTAAAGCATTTCGGAAAAAGGCTAGTTGATATGAGACTTCTCCTTGTTGAGAGTTTTCTGAGTTATTGGGAAAATACGGAGATGTTTTTGTCATATATGAGAGAGTGTGATGTGATTTTTTTTGCAGTACATCCATGTTATTATCTTTACAATTTCCCGTATGTAAGAGTATCCTAAGCAATTATTACAGTGTTTGTTTTTAAACACATAATTCACTCTCTGTTGAACCGTAAATGCTGTAAATTTTGGAATGTTCTGATTGTGGGTTCCTTCTTTCATACGTAACTTGCTGGATGGATGAGTGAGGGAGACTAAAACCAACTATCGAGAAACCAACTACCAGCAACTACGACATCTGGGACTTGGAAGCTCATGAGGAGATGTGAGCGATTGTTTCCAGAGCGATAAAGTTAAATCTGACCGTTTTGTAGAATTTAAGCGGATGAGAATGGTATTCCAGCTTTCCACTTGCACACCAAGGGTTCTCAAAGTATCTAAAGAGTAATTAATTGATACTAATAGCCTTACTGTCCTCATTATTGACTGATTTGGTTTGCATTATCTTGCAAACTATTGTATGCGTACCTATCTAATAGTGTACAATTTGTCGACTTTAGAGTGTTCGAGTGACGTACCCCAAGGTTAAATTTTCGGACGTTTAATGTTCGTAAAATATGCATATAAACGATGTCGGGAAGTACATTGGCTCCGCTCATTGTAAAATTTATCTTTTTGTCGACGATATTAACCCGTTATTTAGCGGTGAGACCACTTTTCTAGAATATCAGGAGCCCACAATTAACCATGGTCTGTCTATTGCTTCAAGTTATTCAATTAATAATTATTATAATTTATTATAAATATAAAAAAAATCTTTGAAAGAAGATATTGAGGCAATCTCGATTAATAAATTAAAAAAAATATATTATAAGTTAAATTTCAACCCAACAAAGTCAAAAGCGATCACTTTTGGGAACTGGAACCATTCGTGTATTCAACGGTCCAGTGGTACATTAAACTTATTTTCTTGCTGGGGTGACGCTCGCCGATGTCCAGCGTTCGTCGCAAAAATTTATTGAATTTCTGAGACCTAGAGAGAAATATAAATACAAAAACTCACCACGTTGCTTACAAGTATAAATTCACTCTTTATTGATTTATTATTGCACTACTTTAGTTAAAAGAGTAGATTGCAATTTAATTAGTAAAATAGATTACGAAAATAAAACTCCTTCGTGCTCGATCGAGGTGGATAGGACGATCCCTGGGTGTGTCTTATGAGGAGCAACTTGTCCGCGCTCAGAAGCTCGTAAAGTTGATCGTCTGCGACTAGGCTGATACCTGTGTACGTCTTATGAGGAGCAATTTGGCTGAGCCGTCTCAAGACTATCGTTCAAAGCCAAAGCCTTTATTTACTATTAGTAATTGCCAGAATGCTTGTTCATACCAGAGGCTCGTTCAACCACTCTGTCTTACCTTGTCGATAGTCAAGCGAAGACATCTAAATTAAGCCGCAAATTAAGATGAATATATAGCTAAAATTGCTATTTGCCATTGAAAATTAAATCAAATCTGGACCAGATTTATCAATTAGCTGAAAAGGTTTTCAACCTTTCATTAGCAGTTTTAAATAAACTGTTTTTTTATTTTTGCTCTAAATTTATTGACCAAGACTTATGTACACAATTTATATATCTTATGTGCTCTATAAATTAATAAATAAAATGCTTCATATAGAATAACCCCCAAAAGCCTTAAGGCTTCGTCAGCGGTACCGTACTGTTAGTACGTTGTTGCACTTAAAGAACACTTAAAAATGTGGCATATGCTGTTGATATAAATAAAGAAGTTCAGCAATGTACGGTCGCGTTTCTATTAATTAAAATATTATCTTGTAGCCTGGACAATACTTGCGCTGTGGAGGCATTTAATTGCCTGCATTAGTAGTATTCATTTTTCGTCGTCCATATTATTTTTACAGTTTATATTTTTATAATATTTTAATAAATAAATGATGAAAGAAAACTGCAACTTCAGGCTGAACAATATTTTCCATGCAGTTTGACATAAAATTTTGCCAGAGAATGTGGTCATAAAATAGAATCTATTTTATTTATACAGCGTTTTTTATACTCTCAATTTTAGACATTCATTCTCTCCATAATGTTACCGTGTTTTCATGAAATCACATATGTATATATTTCATACGAAAAATCCAAACAATAATAAGAGAGAATTTGAAGTTACTAGCGTCGATTTTATTATGGGCCATCATAGATTGTTCCTGAATTTGCAGTTGTTTTATGTTTCATCATTAAAGCAGAATAAAAATACAACCAGCTGTTCGCAACAGTGATGTTAATAAAAAAACCTTAATGTCATTTTTGTAGAAAACGTACCAAAATGAGGACAACAGTTTTTAAGTTGAAACATTTCTTTCAATGCTTAAATTTATATAAACAAACAAAAACTTCCTGTTATTTTGTTATATTTTTACACTAAAAATAATTAATGCTACATTTTCGAAAAAAACTTTCGTAGTTACTTTTTTCGTAGAATATACGAAACTTTAGTATATATTACGAAACAAAACTATAGTCACTATATTTTGGAACTAACAAAAGTAACGAAAACCTTTCGTAAAAATTTTTCCTTGTTAAAAATATTTTTATAAATTGACATAATTTTCAGATGTAAGTAAATAAAATACATTTCTAGCTCTTGTAAAATAAATATAAGTGGGTATTTGCTTTGAAATATCAAGTTTGCGAGTTCTTCCCCAGTTGGGCCAACTTTTTTTTAGTTTATTTCGTACATTTCGTATATTTTACGAAAGAATTTCGTGTTGCGAAACTACGAAATATTTCGTGATATATACTAGCATTTTCGTGCATATGTTGCCTGGATTTTTTTTCAGTGCACGAATATATATGAATAAACATATACATCAGTGTTGAAAAATTCAGTACCTTAGTACTTTTTTCACTACTTTTTCATTTCAAAAATTCCTCGGAACCTCCACGACATTTTCAGTGCTTTTTCATTACTACATATTTTACATTTTACGGAAATTTGGCAAGAAATTTTATAAAAAGGAATGCTTTAGATCAGTGCCATTCAACCTATGGTACGCGTACCACTTGGTGGTACGCGAAAAATTTCCAGGTGGTGCGCGAAATCTTTTAAAATTTTTTACGATTTCTATTTTGCAATTGGAAACAAAAAGAAAAATCATCATAAAAGTATACCTTTTTTGTAAAATTTTGAATTTTTAAATTTAAGTAACACTCTCATCATTTTTTGGTGGTACGCGAAAAGTTTGTCGTGAATTTAGTGGTACACGAGCCAAAAAGGTTGAATAGCACTGCTTTAGATAATATGTCAGTGGAAAATTTAAATTTGAATGAAAACTTTTGTGGAACTAAATTTGATATATATGTAGAAACATGCTAAGTTGACAAAGAAATTGCTTCTAAATTTAAAGAAACCGCAACATATTTTTATTTAAAATTTTGCGAATCATTAAAAAGTAAGTTTTGTTTTTAAAATAAAACATTAAAAATTCTAAATAGTTTTACTCTAGAATATACTCTCTCCGGTACAACAAAAGGTATAACACCATTACTGTTAACGTTATTTCCTAACGAAGAAAAAAAAACAATTTAAAACAGAAAATGATTAAAATTTTTGGAAAAATGTTGCCAAAACTAAGAACGAAATTAATGAATTAATGTTTCCTGATATTTCGCGTATTGTTTTTGGAGTATTATCAATACAACATTCGTCAGCAGCAGTTAAAAGTATACTTTCAACTAGAGATGGGCATCGCTCACGTGATTAGCGTAAATCATGCGTGATAACGCGTGATCATGCATGATCGTGAGCAATTTTTTGCTTCAATCACGTGAGCGTGCATGAGCGTGAGTATAAAAAAACTTAACGTGAGTGAGCGTGCATGAGTAGATTTTTTGCGTGATGTTTCGTGATTTTTTCGATTTTGCAATTTTTTTCATATTTTAAATAGGTACTTGGTTTTAAATTATGTCATGAAGACATAAAATGTTGTGCCGGTATGTATTAACGTACTGATGTGAATGAACGAGTCAAAGTAGCAGTCCGAGTTTGGACTCGCGAACATTTGGAAGAAAAAAATGTATTTGGAAAAAAGCTAAAGATCTTCCAATTCTGCAAAAATTGGCTAAACAAATACTGTCTCTACCATCCAGCTCAGCTACAAACGAAGGAGTTTTTCAACGCCAGGAAGAATACTTGAAGATGTACAACAGACTTCTCGGGAAAAATGTTGGCAAAATTTTATTTCTGCATATATATATTCATCTATTAACGCTAAAGTACAAGATCCCACTTAATCTTAATATTTTACACAGATTCCTTATGAGCTACAAAATTAATGATTTTAATCAAAATATTTTTAATATGTACATAATTTTAAATTTCACTTCAAAACTTTAAAATAAAAAAAAAAATTATATTTTCTTTAAGAATTTTCAATTGTATTCAATAGGCAAATTTATTATTTATTTTATATTTATTTATTTATTAAAATTACATACATATATATGTGTAAATCTTGCGTGACGAACCCTACATTCATACGCGTTTTCACACTAATATATAAAAATTTTTTGGTCTTCCAAAAGAGGTACCTTCAACTTATGCATGGTGTTTAGTGGGATATAAGTTATAATTTTTTAACAGCTATTTGTTGCGATATAATTGCTCATAAAATTTTGTTCCGCACATTATAGAAAACGGAAGTAACTTTGAAAGTAAAGTGTGTTTTCGTAATTTTTTTTTCCAATTTTGCATAATAAAGGACACAAAATATAGCTCCTAAAAGAAAGATTAATGAAAGGGAATTCTAAAATAACTTATTTGCAGCCAAAATTTTTTTTATTTTTTTGTCACGGTTCACACTATGAATTTTATCTTTCTGAAAGTGTTAGTTTGTAGGTGTACGGGGAGCGAAGATTGTGTACAAAAAAAAGAATGTGTAAATAAGCATGCAAAAATCTTGAATTTCATTACAACAAATTTCAATGTGTAGACATTAATGAAAGTTCAAAAGAGAAAAGAGATAATTTCAGAAAGAAAACTTTCATAAAAATATGGCTTTCGATCGGCCCAACATTAACACTGATATGAATGATATGAATACCTAAAAATGGTTAATTTCTGGTATGAAATTAGAAGATCTGAGGTAGAGTAGGATTTGGTAATAATTTCTGCATTAATGATCGTCGAAATACATTTATTGTATTTATAAAATTATATATCTAGTCTAATATTCCATAAAAAAAAAATAAAAAATAACTTGGATCACTTTCATAAAATTTTGTTTGGTGGACTGTTTCTGGGGCTTATCCATATATCAAAATTGAAAAATTGTATTTCAAAACTAACAAACTGTTTCAGAAAAGTATATTTCTCAGTTAAACATAATTTTCCTCTTTTATTGCAGAATTTTTCAATTGTTTATTAGATTTTTCTATTTGCATTCAGAAATTTTAATGTATAAATACTTATAGGTTTTGATTTTTACGTGAATAATTCGTGAGCGTGAGTTTTCGTGATTGTGACTATTTTTTTTCACTCACGTGAGCGTGAGTGAACGTGAGCCAAAAATATGAGGTCGTGCGTGAGCGTGCATGAGTGAAATTTTTTTATCGGGAGCGTGCATGAGTGTGAGTGAAAAGTCACTCACGATCTCATCTCTACTTAATAGTATAGGCATATATGTGTTTATAATGTATAGTTAGTTGAACTAGTGAATTTTTATTTTGTAAATAATACCACTCAAAACAAATTTCCCCCACCCTCTAAAAAATGCACTTCGTTTTCATGATACTTTTTAATTTAAAATTCTACTCTTTACTTTAAAAATTCATTAAAACTTAAAAAAAAATTTTAAATCAATTTAACGTTGAAGTATAAAAACTTTTCATTCAAATGCTAAAATAATTTGCTCCCAAAAATAATGAATAATTTTTTGCAACCACCTAATTTTTGCTTCTGGGCCAGGAAGTATATATCTATGCTACTATTGCAGATTCCCTTAATGCAACCAGTACTTACTGCCGTGGTATCGAAATACATTTTCTTAATTTTTTCGGCTATTCCTCACTATTCAAATGCTGATAATACAGCTTTTTCCTGCGTAATCCCAGTATTATTGCAAGTACATTCACCCTTATAAACGGCTTTTGACCCCCGTAAGTAATAAAATAATAACTATACTTGATGAAAATAAAATAATTGAAATAGATACATGTACTATTTTCCCAGATCGAGTTAGATATACAGTATATTACAACACAAAAAACGAATTAATAAATAGATTAAAATAAATAGTAAATCCAAAAGTCCAAATTGCACTAAAATTTAATGAGGAAACAATATTTCATCTTCAAGATAACATTATCACTATAATCCCACCTCTTGTTTGTTATAGCACAAACACAATTACAAGATGTAATTAATTTAGGAGAACAAAAGGAAATAGTAATAGAAACACATAGAAGAGCACATAGAAATTATAAAAACAATGCTCAAGAAATATTATCAACACATTATTGGCCGAACTTACGAGAAATGTGCAAAATAGAATCTATAGATTGTAATATCTGCCTACAAAATAAATACGAACGGAGACCAAAAAAACAACCAATAAGAAAAACATCAATACCCACGATAGTAGGAGAATATGTACAAATGGATATATGCTCCATGAATAACGAAACACATATTAGTACAATTGATAAATACTTTAAATACTGTTATATACAAAACAAAGCGATCCTCTTATATTAAAAAAGGTTGCAACGAATTTATATATTAAATGGAATTTTTTTTTATAAATTTTTAAATCCAAAAAAATATGTGAAGAAAATACGAATGGCTAATTTTTTAGGTTTTTCAATCAAATGCCTTATTTTTAAAAATGATCTCAATTCATACAAAATACAAAAATACAGTACCTAAAATCTTATATGCCTACGAATTTCTTTATGTAGCTACAATTTAAATTATTTTGATATTTTTTATATAGTATGTGTTCTCTAAATACGAATATTTGTTAAAAATATAGCAGATAAAAACTTGGTTAAAAATTTTGACAATACACATATTTTGTTTTTTATCTACCTGTTTATATAATTTCTGCAGTCCGATATTAACCCAAATGTATACATATGTTTGTTACAAATAAGTTTTAAGAAAATAATGTTTTTTCGCTATAATTATCCAAATGTACCTGATAATTTGTTTTACTATATATATATATATATATTAATAATGCTTCAAATTAGAAAATCCTTAAAGCTTAGGTCCTCCTCTATGATTCTTAGTTTCAAAGATACAGATTTTTTACCGTTTTTTCTAAGTGGCACCACTGTGCAACGTCTTACACGACTTCGAAGCTGTTTCTGCAGCATTTTAAGTGCAGAAAATTGTTAAAAATAATTAAATAAAACTATTTACAACACACAAAAAAACAGTGCCTGTTAAATAAAAGAAAAAAGATAATTAATAAAATTGAATATGTTTTTAATTTTTGTTTTTGATTTTTTTGTTTCTAAATTTATTTGGTCAATAACTTACTCGTATTATTTAATCAATTTCTTCATCATCATCGTCAAAAGTGGAATGTTAGATGCTTTACAGTCATGGAATATTGAACGTATTTCCGTTCTACTTTAATTAGGAACACTTGCTCTTCATTAACATAAATTCTTTGTTTGACCTCCAACAATAATTTAATTTCAAAAAGAGTACTAAAGAGCGCAATTTACGTAAAGAACTTGTGGTTTTGAACAAAACTCAGGAATTTTTCTTAGACCTGTACGTCACTCTTATTTAAATAGATTTTCTTGACTTCTTTTTGCTATAATATGAAGGCTTTTTTAATCAATTTATTCAAACGTACTTTTTAATAGTATTAAAATAGGCATAGTTAATGTGAAGTTGAATTTATGATGGGTCGTATCATTACGTCTCGTCTGTTATTTCTGTTCTCTGTGTTGTTCTTATCATTACTTTCTCTCACACTTCAATTTGTAAAGATAATTTAATTTAGTTTTGTTAAAACTGCTTTCAACAGAAAATACATATACAGCAGCATAATAATGATATTACAACCAGGGATGTCACTATGGTCTGACTAGACAAAAAATGACAATTTTTTTTATTTATCTTATAGTTTTTGGTGGAGAAAATGATTGATAATTTAAAAACAAAATTTATAATTACTATTTCCAAATAAAATTATAAAATTTCTTAGTAAAGAACTAGAAAACTCTTATTAAAGTGCTTAAGAATCCTCCGATTCCAAAGTATACTTTGATCCCGTATATGAAAAGATTCTCATCCATTACAAAACCCACTTTTAATTATAGTTTTTTAAATATTAAATATAAATTTTAATATATCGATCATAAAGGATACTATGTTGAGAAATAAAACGCTTTCTTGCGGAAAATGTTTATTTTATCCAGAAAGTTATGGAATTACCAAAGTACCCTTCGTATTATGCCATAGCATTCCAATATTGTAGCTGCCTTTACCCGCTATTAAATGAAAAGAGCCATAATTGAGGCATTTTTGATATTGCAATTGTTTAAATGGCGTTATAAAAGCAATGTCAGTGAATAAAGTGTGATTACCATTGTTAATATAGGATGTTTCAAAATTATCAAAATTGTATTAATGGCGTAAGTTTACTTGTCATCTGTCAAGTAAGTTACAGGATCAGTAATGACAACTGTTAAAAACGCATAATTGGAACACCTTTCAGTAACGCCGAGGTTGAACAACTTTTTAGTACCATGAAAATAATTGAAACTATATAACTAATATAATTTCCTTATTGCCAGTACAATCACAACTATCATTTGCATAAATATCATAAAAGTATAATCATTTTATTAAATCATCGGTAATTGTGAAATCATGGCTAAGTTTCTGTAAACTTAATATATTTTAATTATAGATCGATTTCTTTCTTTAATTTTTTCCATGAGTTACTGATACTAGATAGCTAATTACTAGATTAAGGCATTCTTAAATTGTCGCCTCTTCCCCAACATTCAACTGTTGCCTCAACATTTGCCCAGTCATTACTTAAAAATTTCCGCCATTGGATTTCAATCAATTTAATGTTCTCTGCAGTGTACTTAAGTTTGTAAATTAGAAGCTAAATCTAAAGAACTGGCATCATTGGTTGTAAGTGCTAAAAACATCAAAGTTTCCCCCTCTTCATAAATTAAAAAAAATTAACAATGCAATTGCAAGATTTTTTGCTATACGCGGAATGCCAATGGTCTGTGGATGCATGGATAGAACCTTAATTAAAATAAACGCATCAATAAACTTTGAAGAAAACTTTGTTGATCCACCACTTTGTTGATGAACCATGTGTATGGTTGTGTGTCGACTCGATTTGCAGTTTTATTATTTCTATGGAAACTGAACTGGAAGTATGCACGATTGCAGAGATTTAAAACATGGCGCCTTATTCCGTATTATTATTCGTGATTTCGCTTATCCCCTTAAAAAATTTTTGATTCCACTGATCTTGGCAAATTAAACAGACTAAAAATTAATAAACTAATATTGAGGAAAAAATTTTTCATTAGTTTTTGCAGCAAATACTCAATTATAAGAAACTTATGAATGCATACTTGAAAAATCCCACATCACTAAATATATAATGGCAAATTACTAGCCGAAATGATACTTACTTCACTTGTAGAAATGTTAAAAAAGTGCACTAAATTTGCAACTGCTGTCAATAGTTTTGTAAATCGGATTTTAACATAAGTTGTAAAATTATAACTTGTAATTTGTAGCTTGTTGATTATTATCTTGTAGTTTTGAGAAGCAGGCCCCAGTTCTTCCAGTATACATTCGCTAGAAGTAGTTTTTAAAAAGTTTTAAATATTTAAAATGCAATAATTGGCATATTTATAGCTTAATGTTTTAAGTGATGATGCCTATCGGTTACAGTCCTCTTTAAATGTTTTAACTTTTATATCACGTCGACAAATACTAACAGACACAGAAGCATTCACATTAATTATAATTGTGTATTAAATACTCGCTAGCAAGTCCCTCACGATGTTCTTGCGAACATTTAATCGCCCCATATTCTAGGAAATATAATTTTTGGAGAGTAAAAAACTCACTGCTTGGTTATACACATTCAAAGCATCTTGCAATTTATCTGCTAATCCGACTTTCATAAATACAGTGCATCAGAAAGCACTTGATTTTATTTTTGAATTGTTTGACTATGAGAAGGAATTTTTCGATCCTATCTAAATATAATTTTAAAAAGGCAAACTTTGTCGGCTTAAACAATTACTTTGAAACAATGGATTGGTCCACTATTGATGATATTTACATATTTATTTGTAACCATTTTGATGAGGCCGTTAGTCTGTATGTGCCTCAATTTGAGCCGAAATGGAATAACAAACTTCCTTGGTATAATTCGAGGCTCTGCAACATGAGAAACGTGAAAAACAAGGCTTACAAGAACTATAGAAAGTCCGGTAGTGATATTGATCGTAACCATTTCTTTTTGGTTCGAAATAAAATTAACTTTTTTAGAAATTTTCTTTTTAAACAATATATGTATATTTAAAATTGAAAACAAAATAAAATCGGACTCTGCTGCTTTTTGACATTATTTGAATAGCAAAAAGAATAATACTGCGTTCCTAAGCGCATATATTATAATTCTAGGACATCTGATAATGTTGCGGATGTTTGTGATCTATTCTCAAAATTTTTTCAGAGCACGTTTGTGGTACTCGTACCAGTAATACACTCAATAGTGAAATAAACTTTAGTATAACTATTGAGGATGTATTTGTAGCTATAAAAGCATTAAAAGATGATACCACTTGTTCAACTGGAATGTATCCTTTATTTTTAAAAAAGTGTGCGTATAATATTGTATTAGGCATTTCTATACTGTTTAATCCATGCCTAGAATTCGGTAAAGTTTTAGATTGCTGAAAACTCTGCTCTATTATACCTATTTTTAAATCTGGTGACCTTAGCCAAGTAACTAATTACCGACCAATTGTGAAACAGAGTAGTTTTGCTAAAATTTTCGACAAGATTATTAAAGATAAACTTTTCGAATACGTGGAAAGCTTTATTAGCCCTTGCCAACACAGGTTCATGCCTGGCAAATCTACTGCCACGAACTTAGTATTAGTAAGTCATGAAATTATAAATGCCATGGAGCTTAGATCACAGTGTAATATTATTTATACAGACTTTGCGAAGGCATTTGACACTGTTAACCACAATTTATTGTTAAACAAACTATCCGAATCGGGTTGTTTAAAAAACTCTTATTATTTTTTAAGAACTTTCTGCTTGGTAACGCTTGCTCTTCACACTTAATTAATGCATACTCTGGCATTCCTCAGGGAACTCATATCGGGCCTTTACTTTCTATCATTTTTATTAACGATTTGCCACTTACCTTTGAATTTTCAAAATGCCTTTTGTTTGCAGATGACCTAAAGTTATTCGCTAGAATCTTAGTTACAAGCTGATTTAACTAAATTGTCCGTTTGGTGTTCAGAAAATGGTATAACGATTAACATATCAAAATGATGTATAGTTTCGTATACACACAGTTTAAAAGAGATTATTTTTAATTACGACATTTCCGATACCCCCCTCCAGCGAGTAGTGGAAGTTAAGGATTTGGGAGTTACTTTTGTTGTAAAACTGCGTTTTTCAACGCACATCGATCGCGTCACTTCTAAGGCTTATAGTATGCTTGGTTTTATAAAAAAGAATACCAAAGATTTTAGAAATGCATATAGTGATTTCAAACTTATTTTATTCTTAATATTTTTTTTCCGATTTCATACTTTTACTTCTTAAAGATAATAACTTACTATATATATTACAATGGAGACATTAGAAATAAGTAGATTTAACCTAGTTTTAACATGCATTAAAAATATTGAAAATTTTGATGGCAGCGATCCTAATCAACTGCCGGATTTTGTAAATCAAGTAGAAAACATTCTTCCATCTGTTTTGAATTTTGATATCAATAATAGTAATATACTCTTTGGTTATATAAAAAACAAATGTGTTGGCAAAACCAGAGAAGCGATACATAGATATACTAATGTAAATACATGGGGTGTTTTAAAAGACATTCTAACGAAAAATTTTGGAGAAAAAGTCAGTAGCAATGATTTGATGGATGATCTAAAAACTTGTAGATTACAGGGTACCGTTGAAAATTATTATTATAAAATACACAAACTTGCAAATAGAATCCACAATAGAAATTTAACCCATGGAGATAATACTTACACTACAGATGAGGTGAATAGAATCTCACTTAAGACTTTTAGAGACCATCTACCAGAACCAACTCGCACTATGATTTTTGCTAGAGATCCTAAAACTTTAGAAGATGCTTTCAAAATAATATTAGATGCCAGACATCAACATTACACACAATTTCGACCAGTAAAAGAGACTACTTAAATACAAATGTAAGAACTAACTTCAGTAGTAACTTCAAAAACAACAACATTCAAAGGACGTCTAGTACTTTTGCTAGAAACACCAACATACGAAATAACAATTTTCAAACCCATAAACATTCATTTCATGAAGATAATAGATTTTCAAATTCGAACATTAATCAATATAACAATAATCCGAGTAAATCAAATTTTTCCAATCAGACAAGACGATCAGATAACTCACGTATAAATAATAGAAGTATTCAACAATATAATCCCGGTAGTAATTCTTACCAGAGTTCACAGCCAAATCGGTGGAATCAGAATTCACAAAATTTTGGTAATGTCGATCAACAATATGAACCGATGGAAATTGGGAATTCCAATGTAAATTTTCCCATAGCAGGCGGGCAGGACTTCCATATATAGTAATTGATAATCCCACGAAAAAATTAAAATTTATTATTGATACTGGTGCTGAATTTAGTATAATTAACCCTAATATTTGTCAGCCCAAGTGGAAACAAAATGTGAATGTAGTAGCAAAAGCATTAAATACAAAGATAATAATAACAAAGCTTTGCAAATTTCCAATATTCAGAGATTTTAATTTAAATAATTATCACTGCGAATTTTTAGAATATGCATTTAACAAAAACTTCGATGGCCTTATTGGTATTAATATTTTAAAGGATTTAAACTGTATCATTGATTTTCCTAAGAGACAGGTGATCACAAACAAAGCTGTTTTGACGTTATTTTTATCTAAAGACGAAGAAAAATACAATGAATTGTCCTATAAAGAAAACTATTTTTTCAATTGCGAGGTTGAAAAATCAAACATGCTTTCTCACATTCGGACAAATCATCTCGAGGAATATGAAAAGGAAAAATTATTTAAGATTATTAAAAAATATAAACATGTATTTTACGACAAAAATAATAATCTTACATTTACAAATTAAATAAAGCACAGGATTACAACAAAACATGATATGCCAATTTATTCAAAATTATATCGCTATCCTGAGGTGCACAAGGAAGAGGTAAATAATCAGATCGAGGACATGTTAAAACAAAATATAATACAGCATTCAAATAGTCCTTATAACAGCCCAATATGGATAGTTCCAAAAAAACTAGATTCTTCTAATAAACAAAATTGGCGCATAGTAATCGATTATAGAAAATTGAATGATGTGACCGTTGAAGAAAGATTTCCTATGCCAAACATTGATGACATTTTTGACAAACTAGGAAGATGTCAATATTTTTCCACTCTTGATTTGGCCAAGGGATTCTATCAAATAGAAGTCTATCCCGATGATATACCAAAAACAGCATTTTCCACTGCTACGGGCCATTACGAATTTTTACGTATGCCATTTGGGCTTCGTAATGCCCCAGCCACATTCCAAAGACTGATTAACAACGTATTGAAAGAATACATTGGTTCAATCTGCTTAGTTTACTTGGATGACGTTCTAATTTTTTCTACAAGTATAGAAGAACATTTTGAAGCCATAGAAAAAATACTGAAACGTTTGAGCCAAGCTAACCTGAAACTGCAAGTTGACAAATGCACATTCCTCGCAAAAGAAACAGAATTTTTAGGACATGTTGTCACTTCCGCAGGTATCAAACCCAATCCCGAAAAATTAAAAACTATAGACAAAATAGTTCTACCTAAAACGCAAAAAGAAATAAAATCGTTTCTTGGCATAACCGGCTTTTATAGACGTTATATAAAGGATTACTCGAAAATAGCTCACCACCTTATAAAGTACTTAAGGCAAGGATCAAAAGTAGATACGAATAATAAGGATTATAAAGCAGCTTTTGAAAAATTAAAAACGTTGCTTAAAAATGATCCTATCCTTATCCATCCTTATTTTAATAAAAGTTTTACCCTTGTAACTGACGCTAGCAATTTTGCGTTAGGAGCAGCACTCATGCAAGGAAACAAAGCAGTTTCTTTTGCTAGTCGTACATTAAATGGGCACGAGAGAAATTACAGCACGATAGAGAAGGAGCTGTTAGCCATCGCCTGGGCGACAAAATTTTTCCGTCCATATCTTTTTGGTCGAAAATTCACTATTAAAACAGATCATCGTCCCTTAGTTTGGCTTAACAATATAAAAGAACCGAACGCTAAACTCCAAAGATGGAAAATTAAGCTGAATGAGTTCGATTTTGATATTAACTATATAAAGGGAAAAGAAAACGTAATCGCCGATGGTCTTAGTAGATTAAGCTATGAATCATCCAATAGTGAAATAGAGTTGAATCTACACGAATTATTTGATGAAGACATTAATACAGTGCATAGCGCAGAAAGCGATGATACTGACTACATTCGAGTAACAGAACAGCCCATTAATATATTCAAAAATCAATTATTTATAGAAAATTCAAATACAAATTCGTGCAAAACAAAAATTATTTTTAAAAATAAAATTCGGCACAGCATAAAGGTATCAAATAATGATCATCTTCTATATTTTATGAGAGAAAAATTGCCTACAAAAGGACTTGCGGTAGTATTTTGTCCAGACATTGAGTTACACAAGACATTTTAATCCTTGTTTATTGAATATTTTGCAAGAAATAAAAACCTCAAAATATTGAAAGCAAACTTGTTCATAGAAGATGTAACCGATAGAGAAATGCTTTTGCAGATTATAGGAAAAACCCACATTAAAAATAATCATAGAGGAATAAACGAAGTTTATGAGGAACTAAAAAAGAGTTGCTTCTATCCGAAATTGCGAAAAGAAATACAAAAATACATTAATAGCTGCGAAATATGTAAGCTTGCAAAATATGATAGGTCTCCGATAAAGTACAATTTAAACATTACTCCAACTCCAGAAAAGCACAACGATATCGTACATTTGGACATTTGGTACCCGCTACGTGACACTATGTATTTAACAAGCATAGACAAATTAACGAAATATGCAACTGCCTATTGCTTGGAAGACAGGTCTTGGGTCTCTATTTTAAAAGCACTAAAGCAAAGGATTCAGTACTTGGGTAAACCAAAATTACTTATTTTTGATAATGAACTAGATACTGCTGTAATAAGAGAATTTCTAAAGGATCAGGAGATTGATTTTCACACAACTACAGCATATTTGAAAACGGGTAACGCTGATGTAGAAAGACTACATGGTACTTTGAATGAGCATGTTCGACTCTATAATGCGGATCCGGAAAATAAAGATAGCATCGACGAAAAGGTATACAAAGCCATAGTCTCATATAATAATTCTATTCACACAACAACGAATAATCGACCGATCGATCTTTTGAATAACATGATTTCAAAAGAAGAATTAACAAAGCTTTCAAAAATAATACATGAAAAGAAAATTAAACGAATTACCATGTTAAACCAAAAAACAAACAGAGTTGAATCTAACAGTTTTGCCAACGACATTGTTAATAACAATAGAGTAATATTTATAATTAAAGAAAGTAGGAATAAGTTTTATTGTTATTTTTAATAATAAGAGAGTTAAGAGATATTTAGAAATAAGAGTAATTAGACTAAGAAGAAGCATTGTTTAAGTTAAGTATTATTTGAATAAAGAAAAAGGGTTTTGTTCTTAGTCAGACACTGAAGACGGCGTTTGTTTAATTTGGGAACATTAATATATACTCTTAAATCTTTATATGTTTCACTAGTGCGTAGTATCTTAGAACACTGTTCAATAGTATGGAATCCATATTATTTGCAACATTCAAATCGTATTGAACGTGTTCAAAAAATTTTTACCAATACTGCTTTGAGATTAAATTGGACCTTGAATTACCATCCTATGAGGCCAGGAGGAAATTCTTAGGTTTGCAAGCTTTAACCGATAGAAGAATGCACTTTTCCAATATGTTTGCTTACAACGTTTTATCTGGAAAAATAAAATGTGCAGAAATTGCAAATATCTTTACCCTTTATTGTCCTCCCAGAGATTTAAGAAACAATAGAATGTTTGTAGAACTTGTTCACAGAACAAACTATGCGCAAAATGAGCCAATTGCAAGATGCTTGCATTTATGTAACAGCTTTACTCCCCCTTGAAATTGTAATGTAAATTATGATATTTTTAAGTTAATGTTATTTAAATATTATAATTAGGCAAAACCTTGTAGTAATCTGTAAGACTGAAGTTCTTTAGATGAAAATAAATATATAAATATTTAATCCCTATAGAATACCACACCATGCGATTTACCACTTACTGTATACTCGGAATTTTTGCAACAATACTATGTACGTACATTATCGTAAAACTAGCGAATTGCTGTAAACAAACAAGAAAAGCAGAAAGAAAAAGAATTGCCGAACAAATTTACGAAATATATAATTATATATATATAAATATATAATTAGCAATTCTTAGAACAGAGGTGAATCGCGTACAAAAGAAGTGAGGACACTTTGTCTTAAGAAGGAGGGGAGTTAATACCAAATATATTCAGTTAATTTTATCACAAACAAAGAGTACAAAGGTCAGCAATAATCGACAGTTAATGCCCATCATCCTAGGTCAGTAAAGGAGGCAACAAAATTAACAAACAAACCATTTTCCTGAAATGCATTTTTAAAGATAAGAAAAAATACTAATAATAAACAAATATCAACAAAACAACTAATAATATATAAAGAGATAATACTTAGTATAGATATACTCATAGATATATGTTTTTCAATACGAAAACAAACAAACAAATTCCTAAATACATATTTTATCAGTATAAAAACAAAAGACATTGTAAAGAATAGTAAGTAGAATAATTAGTTACTATAAATAGATGTTAAGTTGCATTTTGTAATCAGTGTTAAGAATTTATTAAATAAAAAGCACACTTTTCAAGTGTAACAGAAAAAGTATATTTTTTACTCATTTCCTTAAGCAAGGAAATTAACTTGCGCGACTTAAACTTCTTTGTGAGAGAAGGAGTAAAAAAAATATATTTTAGTAGCACTCAATGTGCTTTTTGTTTATTTGAATATATTCTTAAAACTAATTTACAAAGTGTTACTTAATATCTATTTATACTAGTTGCTTTGTTTACTTACATATATTTCAACCTTAATATTTATTTAGGTCAGAAATACTTTTATCAGTTGATAATAATTTTCTTTCTTCCCTAAAATGTGTCTAATAGTTAATTTCCTTTGTCTACGAAAATGTGTCTTGTCTTTAATTTTCTTTGTCTATTGTATAATGTGAATGAATTAGTGGTTGGTGGTCTGAACACATAAATTTAGGCCTTCACTAATTTGCGTTTTTGTTCATTGCAAGCACTTGGAAACTTGAAGGACGGTGTTAAACAAGAAAACAATAGAATTGCCGTATTATAAAACACTAAAGAAAAACTTTATTTTACTTCTGTTTAAATATAATTAAGACATTAAAGAAAAATGCTTAGTTATACGGAAGTCCAACATTGAATTACAAATCAAGCAAAACTTACATATTGGACTAAAAAATGCTTAACTGATTTTTTAATAATTAATAATACATTATTTGTTGATATTAATATGAATAGTCAATAGGTTGAGTAAGCAAATAAATAAAACTGTAATTAAAGTTTATTGCCAGCTGACCTATATATTAGTATAAAATTCTATAAGTTGAGTAAGCGAATTTATTAATTAAATAAATAAAAATAAAATTGCAATTAAAGGTTATTGCCAGCTGGCCTATATATTAATATAAAAAAAAATATAAGCAAATTTATTAAGTAAAGAACATAACAAATATAATAAACAATAACTACATGTCTTAACATTCTCCCGCGCGTTGAATCTTGTTCAAAACATTACAGCAACGTCCTCAGGGTTCTGCAACATCAACCGTGACTCGTGGAGCTGGTTTAAGTGTAGATTGTTTGCCATTATAAAATTTTTGATGACATTTCCAGGACAGCAGAACGATTGCAAGTATTATGGAAAATATTAGTGCGGTGTAACTCACTGCATGATGATGTTGGCTGTTAGAATTGATGATTTGCGGTAGTTGTACTAGCGTTGATTCATTTAGTTGCCTTTGTAGCCTGCTTAGCTGCTCTAGTTGGGTCTTGTACTGGTGATTTGTAGTGTTAACCAATACCTTTTCTATTTCTTGTGGTTCACTAATGGATTCTATGTGTTTTAGTCTTGTGTATGACGTATGCACATAATTTGATATACCGAAGTGTCCTTGTATTGTTATGAAGTTATTTTTGATTACACAATTAGGGGCAATTTTCATCAACCCAGTGTTTTTTAGTATAATAAATGTGGTTTCCGTGCCACACACCAGCGATGTCTCAACGTCTGTGGTAGTAGCAAAAATCCAGTTGTTTTGATCATACAATTGGTTCCATGCTGTCGTTTCTAGGATTCTATTCAAGTTGCAATTGGTTGTCGATCGATTGTTGAAAATATTGATCTCGCATGGATTGACATCAGAATTCTTTTTTAATTTCGATTGTTTATTTTTGCAAATGTATTCGTCGTTTTTTGTTTTGACACAATTTGGTAATTCATCTGCTGTAAAAGGAATATACTCATCTCTATGCGCATTGGTAGCAAGGTATGATATGTCCAGTTTGATGGCGAGTAATGTATTATTTTTTATTGTTGGGACTGGCACTATGTTAAATATCTCGAAGAATTGTTGATCCACTAGAGGTATCTTCACTTCGAAAATTACTTCATTTTTTGTCACAGCTCCCTTAGCAGTCATAAGTTTATACAGTTCGATTATATTGTTATCTCCTGTTGGAAGTACGTGAGATGATGGAAGGTGAGCCTTGATTAGAGCAATCTCATGCGTTAGTTGGTGAGGTGATAATAGCAGGGGACCAATTTTTAATTATGGGCGTCAGTAAGTACATTTATGATTTCAGCCTCTATTCTTTGAAGATTTATTGCCGTCAATGATAAATGAGTTGATAGAAGTCCAACAACTCGCGAGTTCCTAATTGTTGAAGAGTCCCTTCCTATTTGATTTTTGTTCAACTCAACCATTCTTAAGATATCGTTTATCCTTTGCTCTGTGTTGATTTCATTTTATTTAATAATATTGATGGTTGAATCAATTATTGATGTTTGACTTTTTAAAAGCATCACTATATGATTTTTTTCTATTTTTGCATCGTTGATCGTTTTTGACATTTCTTCTGCGTAATCTGCATCAAGAACTCCAAACAGTGATCTGGCAATGTTTCCGACTATATTAAACGGTGATCTTTTAATTCGTTTGTTGGTAAACAATTCCGTTTCTTGCAGCAATTCATTCCTGATTGGGTCTAAGTTGTTCACCAGGATATCGCACATTGGTTCTTTAAGGCATAGTTCCTGTAGAGTTTGCAAGCCTGAAGATAGCGCCTGTATCTCTGACGAGAATGGAGTAAGATCGTAGTAAACCATTATTTTCCATTCTGCAGTGTTTAGCTTTGAAACGCTGTTGTAGTTCGGTTAAGTATTCTGTTGACCATCTTTTCCAGAATTGGTGCTTTATATGCGAAATCAACTTCCAATGAGACAAACTTGACATATTACGAGTTTCGGCTCGACTGTCTACTTGGGACACAAGCGGCTCATCGATGAGAAAATGACCAGGTGTCAGTGCTTCAAGACTATCTGGATCATTCGAGATTGGTGTTAAGGGGCGCGAATTTAAAATGGCTTCGATTTCCACAATTATTGTTTCCAGTTCTTCGTGCGTTAACGATTCTGTTGATACACTGCGTATCAAAAGATGTTTTGCCGATTTCACCGCAGCCTCCCATAAACCTCCAAAATGGGGTGCTCTCGGTGGAATGAAATTGAAGTTTATACCCTTAGTGCTGGAAGCAGAGATTATTGTTTCTTAAACCTTAGCGGACTGTATGCTTTCAGATAATTCCGCTAATTGATTTTTTGCTCCGATGAAATTGGTAGCGTTGTCGGAGTAGATATTTTGGCAGTGTCCTCGGCGAGCAATGAACCTTTTAAGGGCACCTATGAATGCCTCAGTTGTTAAGTCAGACACCAGTTCTAAATGAACTGCCTTTGTTGTGAAACAGCAGAATACGGCTATGTAAGCCTTGGTTGGCCTTTTCCCCCTGATTTTGTGATGTATCCAGAATGGACCACAGTAGTCTACGCCGGAATTTATGAACGGACAAGCAGGAACCACTCTTGTCTGTGGTAAGTTTCCCATGATTTGTTGATGTAATTGTGGTCGTGCTCTAGTGCATCTTACGCATCTTTGAATCACCGATCGAGCTGTTATTTTTCCCTTTATTGGCCAAAAACGCTGTCTCATTATATATAATAGTGATTGTGACCCGCAATGTTTGTTATCTTCATGTGTCATAGTAAATAATAATTTTACAAGCGGATCATTGTATGGTAGAATTATTGGATGTTTTGCATCTGCTTGTAGGTTGGAATGTTCTAGTTGTCCTCCTACTCTAAGAATACCTCTTTCATCCAAGCATGGCGCTAGGCTACTAATTGGGCTATTTTTACTAACCTCCTTGCCATCTTGAAGTTGTTTTATTTCTGTAGACAAATCTGACAATTGTATTATTCGAATGATAACACCGAGAGAGTCGTCCAGTTCCTTTGGAGATAGCGAAATGTGCTTTGCTCGCTCATTCATGGACTTCCTTGAGTTATTTACGAACCGAAGTACGTATGCCAAAATTCGCTGCAGGGTTCTAAATGAATTCTTATGGGGTAGCATGTATATCATGTCGCTGTTAGTCGCTACCACCGTTGCTGTAATCACTCTTTTTCCTTTCAATGCTGCTTGTTTCGGAGAGCTTGGGTACAAATTTAAACGGCCATAAGTTTTCTTGTCCATGAAGGAAAATCGGTCCATGAAACCATAATCTACTTGTGGGCAGGTTGCTTGGTTGAAGTCCCCGCGATAAAATATCAGCAGGGTTGTCCGCTGATTTTACATGGCGCCATTGTTCAGCAAGTGTTAATGAGTGGATCGTTGAAACTCTATTAGCCACGAATGTTTTATTAGAGGATGATTGTGAACTTATCCAGGATAATACAATCTCAAACTCGGTCCACAGAAGCATAGGCTGATTCTGCAATTTTAAGTCAACTTTCACTCTTTGAGCAAGTTTAGCTGCTACAACTGCGGCACATAACTCTAATCGAGGAAGTGTTTGTTGTTTTAACGGAGCCACCTTTGATTTTGCGCATAGCAACCGCACGATTATTCGTCCATCACGGAGAACTGCACGGATGTACGCGGCCGCACCGAAGGCCCTCTCAGATGCGTCAGCAAATACGTGTAATTGTGTTTCTACAGGAATCTCACCATTGAATATATGTCTTGGTACCTTGAAGTTATTCAAAGTCTCCAAATCCTTTCTGAAGATTTCCCAGACCTTACGAAGATTTTCAGGTAATTGTTCATCCCAATCGAATGGGCGTTGCCACAATTGTTGAATAAATATTTTCGCCTTGACAACAACAGGAGCTAGGAGGCCAAGAGGGACAAAAAATCTTGCCAACTCAGAAGTTGCTGTATGTTTTGAAATTACTTGCTGCTCGTTAGATTTTACTTTGATGCAAAAATGATCGGTTTTGGGCACCCAAGATAAGCCCAAAGTTTTTATTGTTTTGTTCGTACTATCATCGAGATCTAAGTTGACTTCTCTATCACTATGTGGTATATCCTTTAGTAGCCTTTGAACACCATTTTCTTAAATTAAATCCGTGTTTCTTCAGAATAATTCTCGGTTCCTTTTGAGTTTCAACCGCGAGATTCAAGCTATCTGAACCTCCAAGCCCATCATCCACATAAAAATTTTCTTTTAGAAGTTGCGCACCCAGTGGATATCGATCTGTATTTTCTTCTGCAATTCGTTGTAGACATTTGGTGGCTAAGTAAGGAGCTGCTCGCGTGCCGTATGTTACCGTATTAAGCCTATAATAAGTAATTGGTAGTGATGGGTTTTCTCTCCAAATGATTAATTGGTGTTGGTGATTGTCTGGGTTGATTAATATCTGCCTGTACATTTTTTCTATGTCTGTTGTAAAGACAAATTTTGGCAGTCGGAAACGAAGTAGAATTGAAAAACGTTCACTCTGGACAGTTGGTCCAGTATACATGAGGTCATTGAGAGAATGTCCTGTCGATGTTTTCGCAGATGCGTCGAAGACCACTCTAAGTTTTGTAGTAGTACTGTCAGGTTTTATCACGCAGTGATGCGGGATGAAATATTTTGGACTTGGTAAACTATCAAGCTGTACTCTTTGCATGTGTCCTAATTGTTCATATTCTTTCATGAATTGAATATATTGACTTCGAATGTCTTCGTTCGTTTTGAAGTCGTTGCTCTAGACTGATAAATCTATTGTAGGCCATTTGATGTGAGTTACCCAATGCTGCTGGATTACTCTGAATGGGAGACTGACAACAAAACGCCCATCTTTGTGATTGTGAACGTGCTGATTAAAGTGCGATTCGCATAATTGTTCTGCTGGAGACATGATGTTTTCGTTTGATTCTACATCATCGAGCTTCCACAGTTGTTCTATTGCTTGTTCCAATGAGTTTTCACCGTCAAATATTGCGCATGTCAGTGTTGAAGATGGACGATCAGAGTACTGCTTTATGGAACCGCCAACAATCCAGCCAAGTGCAGTATTTTGAAGTATTGGATGATCTTCAGTTAGTTTTATTGTCCCAGGTTGCATAAGACTGAAGTAAAATTCTGCTCCGAGAAGAATATCTACCCTCTCAGGCATGTTGAATTTGGGATCTGCTAAGCGAATGTTGTTTGGAATTTTCCAAGTAGAAATATCAATATTGCGATTTAGCTGCACTGGGATAATAGTTGGTAGAACAAATGCTTCTAAGTTTGTTGAGAAGTCACTATTTATGGATATCATTTCCACATTTACACGATGGGATGCTCTTTTTTGAATCCTTCCAACTCCGTCAATGCACAGATAGGCTTCTGCTGTTGAAAGGGATAACTTCTTGATGAGTCGTTCAGTCACAATGTTGACTTGTGAACCTGAATCTAGTACGGCCCTGAATTCCTCTGACATGCCGTTTGCAGCCTTGACTATGACCTTTGCTGTAGCTAACATGACGTAGTTCTGATCTTTTGTTGAAGCTGAAGAAACTGCCACTGTATTAACGGGGGATGCATCGTGCCTAGTGGTAGTAATGTGGACAGATGGGTTTTGTGCACCTCGCGATACCTTTGGCAAATGCAACAAAGTGTGGTGTTTATTGTTACATTTCTTGCAGCAGCCACGAGTACAAGTTTTGGCCACATGATTGGCTTTAAGGCAATTCACACATAACTTCTGTTGTTGTATCCATCTTAGTCTTTCGGATTCTGCCATTGGCAAGAACCGATTACATTGATAAATGAGGTGTTTACCATTATTACATACTTTGCAATTGTTATTGCAACTTTCCATTGCTGCTACTGAGGACACAGATCTTTGATGGATAGTCGATTTTTCTTTGTACCCAATTGATTCCATTGATTCAAATTGCGCCTTTAAGAATGATTGTTGGGTTAATTTAGGGGTCACCAAAATGTATAATGTGAATAAATTAGTGGTTGGTGGTCTAAACACATAAATTTAGGCCTTCACTAATTTGCGTTTTTGTTCCTTGCAAGCACTTGGAAACTTGAAGGACGGTGTTAAACAATAAAACAATAGAATTGCCGTATTATAAAACACTAAAAAAAACTTTTATTTACTTCTGTTTAAATATAATTAAGACATTAAAGAAAAATGCTTAGTTATACGGAAGTCCAACATTGAATTACAAATCAAGCAAAACTTACATATTGGACTAAAAAATGTTTAACTGATTTTTTAATAATTAATAATACATTATTTGTTGATATTAATATGAATAGTCAATAGGTTGAGTAAGCAAATAAATAAAACTGTAAATTAAGTTTATTGCCAGCTGACCTATATATTAGTATAAAATTCTATAAGTTGAGTAAGCGAATTTATTAATTAAATAAATAAAAATAAAATTGCAATTAAAGGATATTGCCAGCTGGCCTATATATTAATATAAAAAAAATATAAGCAAATTTATTAAGTAAAGAACATAACAAATATAATAAACAATAACTACATGTCTTAACAGTCTATGTAAATGTGTCTTATCTTTAATTTGTACGTTTTATCAGTGTAAAGTATATCGTGCGTTAACTCTCTCCCCTGTGTTGAAAAGAAACCGTCCTCGTTTTGTACTTAAGTCCGAAGTCTAAGTAATTCTGCTTCGTAGTATCTATTATATAATTCTGTACCAACGAGTAAATTATTGCGAATATTAAAATCATATAAAGTGTGGTCATTAGTGGATGTTTCTCTAAAGGAATGAAAAATGTAGAAATTTCTTGTATGTTTGAAAATTTGTGTGGTGTATCTGAGTACAGTATATCCAAAATTGTTAGTTCTTCATTATGTCGTCTATGTATGATTTCCAGTATGTTTCTTTCAAATTTATGTATCTGACTAAATCGATGGTTATGTTTTCTTCGAATTGTACCAAATGTGGTCCGCTGTATTTTTGACCAAGGATTACGTGTTCGTTGTCAATGAATACATTTCCGTTGCTTAAGTCTTCAATATTAGCATTATTTTCGAGTTTAATATTACATTCTGCTGGCTTATCATTTAAGATACTTAAAGTACAATTATCTGGATTATTAATTTTACATATGTTTGTATCCAGTATGTTTTTACAATTTTTCATTCTTTTAAATTCATTGTTGCAGAAGGCAATCTTATCGTCTAATACTAATTTTCCATTTTTTTGAGAGAGTGGATATATTTTGTAAAGTTTACATTTCTCTTTTATAATAGGATATTTGTATACAGTTATTATAGTTTGAATAATTTTACATACATGAATGTCAGAGTATTCTAATATGTTTATTATAGGTAATTGAATTTTTTCATTACATAAGATTTCTTTTATTTCTTGCAAGTCTAAAGTGCCTGAATAAAAGTTATTATGTTTTGCAAAGTTTATTGTATTGTTTAAGGTTAAGAGTTCCATATAGACTTCATTCAACATAAATTCTTCGTTTATTTTTTCAATTTTTAATTAATTCATAATTTTTTCAAACTGAGCATATATTATTTTCAACTAATTGGTTTATTCTAGTTTTAATTTCTATTTCGTCCTCATGATCTGGTGTTCCAGTTATGAATTTCAAAGCAGAGCCTAAAAAATTTAGGGATCTTTAATTTCTTTCACTCGTTAGTTGATTTTTTAAGATTTCAATTCTGTTGATTAATATTTGTGATTCTGGATTATTTTCTATGTTATATATATTTTTCACAATGTTTTCATATGGTTGTAAAATTTCGGTTAAATTAATTACGTGGTATAGATATTCATATTCACTGAAAGTATATACATCTTGATCTTGGATTAATATCTATTTTTTATTTTCTAACTTTGTAACATTAAATGCCAGTGTTACATTAGTTATTATTGTGATAAATATTATTATTTCTTTTAACATTTTGAGTTTTAATGTTATCTTTATGTATGACTCGTTTTTTATTTGTAGTTACTGTATTACCGTTGTCTGTTTCTACAGTATGCTTGGCAAACTTTGCTACTTCCTTCTTTCGTCTGTGTGTATTTGAGTATACTATGTCTCCTTTATTGAAGTCGACTTGTTTACGTCCTTTATTGTGGTATTCCAAGGTTTTTTCTTGAGCTTTTTTTATTAGTTCATATATGTGAGGATACCCCTTCGCTGGAAAGGTTACGTCCTCGGGTTTCTCTTTTGTAACTGAATGAATAGTTTTATTGTACTGGCGTACAGCCTCAAATAAGTTAGACCCTTGTGGATTTTTTGAAATTAAATTTACTAATTCAATAATAGTGCTGTCCACACGTTCAACTTGGCCGTTTGTTGTTGAATGGAATGGTGCTGAGACAACATGTTTTATATGTAGTCTTTCATATATTTGATTAGCTAAAATTCCATTGAAGCCAGGTTCGTTATCTGTTATTACAAACTCTGCGTTTGGGTATGTTAAAGAGAGTATTTCATCAATGTTTTTATACATATCTTTTCGTGTTGGTATATGTCTCATATGTAAATATTTTGAGTATTTGTCTAGAGTAGAGATATAAAGTTCTCCACAAAAGTGAAATACATCCATGTGTATGTTTATTCCTGCTTCTGTTGGTATTGGTGATTCTTTCATTGGTACTTTATTAGGTTTGCGATCGTATTTAAATATTGGACATGAATCGCATTTATTTGCTATTTCCGTAGCGTTCTTTCTAATCTCTGGCCAAAAGTATTTTCTTTCTAATTCTAGTATATTATTTTGTACATTTCTGTGAGCTCTCTCATGGATTTGTTTGACTATCTTTAATTGTTCCTCTTTATCAGTTATGTCTTCTACTAAATCGTTTACATAAATGATGAATGTAGTTGTTAGTGTATTTTTTATTTTATAAATTGTCTCTGCCTCTGAGAGTAAACCATTTAAAACCTTTGGTTTTAGTATTAGTTTAATGTTTTCTGTCAGTTTCTCGTTAGTTGTAAATTTTATTGTATGTCTTGTATACCTTCTGAATATGTTTTTAGACTCGAGTGAATCTGAAGTGTCTTGTATTATTAAGATTTGATTTTTAAAGTGATTCAAAGGTTTCTCACTTTGTTTCAATTTTTTTGTTGGCGAACTTTGAGCAGAATGCTGAGATTCCTCTATACTTGAATTTATTTGTTGCTGTCTGGATAAAGCGTCAGCTACAACGTTTTGATGTCCTGGTTTGTACAGAATTTTCGCTCCATATTCTTCTATGAAGTTTTTCCATCTTTTTAGTTTGGTGTTTGGATTCTTTTCTGATACCGAAAATATTAATGATTGGTGGCCAGTGTAAATGGTTAAGTCTGCTATTCCATAAAGGTAGTTCCTAAGTTTGCGTCTGCAGTTAATTCAAACGGTTTATTAAAGTCTGGTTGGAACAATTGAACTTGTGCTTCCAGCTTATTTTTTATTTTATTTAATGCCTTTAAAGCATTCTCATCCAAAGTTATGTTAGTCTTTGCACTTTGATTCTTTGAAATACCCCCATTTTCTCCTCTTAAAAATGTGGTTAATGGTTTTGTAATTTTAGCAAAATCTTTTATGAATTTCCTATAATAACTTGCTAAACCTAGAAATGATCTGAGTTCCTTTAATGTAGTAGGAACAGGATAATTTTTTATTGTCTGTATCTTTGTAGTATCTACGGTGATGCCGTCATGTTTTATTATATGTCCTAAATATTCAATTTCTTCTTTAAAGAAGTGAGATTTTTCATTAGAAATTTTCATATTGGCTTTTCGTAATGCATCTACTATAGTATTGATGTGCTCTATATGTTCTTCTTCTGAGGAGGAGTATATGAGAACATCATCTATGTAGACATAAGCAAATTTCCCAATATATGGCCTAAGGATGTCGTCTACGCATCGTTGAAAGATGGAGGGTGCATTCTTTAATCCAAATGGCATCCGTAAAAATTTATACTTAGCGCCGTTTATCGAAAAGGCTGTTTTCTCACCATCTTCTTTCTTCAATCTAATTTGATGGAATCCTGTCATATTGACGTCAGGTATCGGATATCTATCAGTAATAGTCTGGGAGTTTAATTTTTGGAAATCTACAACCATGCGCCTTTTTGGTCTACCTTTATCATCAGTGCCTTTTTTGCGACTGTCCATATGGGACTGTTGTAGGGGCTTTTACTTGGCTGAATTACTTCATTATGTAAAAGGTCCTGAATTTCCTTGTTGATAAACTCGTTATCAGAATATGGATATTGTTTAGTCCATATAGGTTCCTCCGACTTTGTCCTAATAGTACCTTCTATAGACGTTGTGTAGGGTAATTTTTCGTTAACAAAATAATTTCTATTCATAATTTCCTCTATTTGATTTCTATATTTTTCATTATTAATGGTATAGTTTATCCTCTGGGTTTTTTCTTTATCCCTATATTTCATTTCATTATTTATTAAATCTATTGTTGCACCTATTTCTCTCAATCCTTGCATCCCTAGAATCATGTCAGAACTAGTCAGTGAATTAATCTCGAAGAATGTCAAGTCATAATTAAATAAATGTATAGATTTTTTACTTTTCACATATGAATATCCATGCAACGTTTTTACTTTAATTGGATTTTCTAATTTAACACTATATCCTATTTTACACCTGGAGTCTATATAATTATTAGTAGCTCCACAATCTATTAATATGTTGATGGTCTTATCCGTTTTCCTGTCTATTTTTTGTAAATGTGGTAGACCATCTCTTAGTTTAATAAAGCTGTTTTATAGTCATCTTCTTCATCGTATTCGCCTTGTATTGAGGTGATGTCATTTTCTTCTACTGTGTTGTTGATTCGTTGTTGCTTGTGCTGATTGAAGTGGTTGTTGGAACCGCTGTATTCTCGTTTAAAAGGTTGTTGACGAAAAGGATTGTTGTATCTTTGTTGATCATTGTTACGTTGGAATTGAGTAGGTTGACGTACGTTTCTATCTATAGTGTCTACTTCCATCGGTTGGCTTGTTGTTTGATGATTGGGTGTTGACTGTACATTCCGGTACTGTACATTTGGTCGATAACGATTCTTTTCAAAGTGTGACGTTCTTTGTTGATTATGTTGGTGACTCATGTGTGGTCGATGACCTGGTGAATCAAACTGTAGATGTTTGTCGTCATGGTATATGGTGCTGGCTATGGCGTATGCTGTCTCTAGGTCTCTTGGATTTTGAGCGTAGAGAGTGCCAATCGTATATTTAGAATTCAACCCTGTTATGAATGCTCGAACCGCCTCTTGATTTGCAAATGATTTCATTGCTTCGTCGCCTTTTTCCATCTCAATTTTTTAAAGTATGAGATTAAGTGCTTCGTTCATTGCTGAATGATACTCGGCTAATTCTTTTCTTCCTTGAGAAATCTTTTTCATTTCTTCTAGGAGTACATAAATTGGACGTTGGTCAGCGTATGTATAATCTAAACGATTTATTATAGAATAAAAATTAAAAATAGTGTTGTGGTTTATTAGAATGTCTGCTGCTGCCCCTTGAATTTTTCCTCGAACTATGGCCAATGCTGTGTAGTATGTTGGTGTATTCTGAAAACTCTTTATTGTTTCCATGTGAGTCCATGCTGCAGATCTCCATGCTCTATATTTTTTTTTTGTCACCATCGAAAATGGGTAGAATCTTGAATACCTCTAAACTAATCTGTGATTCTGTGGTTATTCCGCTGGAACATGCTTTGAGTTGAACAGTTGGTTCAATGTTAAATCCTCTGTTGGTTGTTAATACAGTTATTGTCTTTTCGGCTTCTGCTTGAGCTGCTACCAATGAAGCTATTTGTGCTTGGATGGCTGCTAAGTCTTGTATTGACATTTTTTTGGTTTTTTCTGACGTGAACCTTTCTTTTGTTCTGGGTCTTCTCCAGTTTTGATTGAATTCGTGGACTTTTTTGTAATGTCCTGCTTTTTTAAATCAATTTATTTGAATTGTACAGGATGTCGTGAACTAAATGTTCTACTTTATCCTCATGAATTAATTCCGCTTTTTCAGGATACGTGGTGCTTTTTTTTATGTAGCTGTTGAACTTGTCCTTTTACTATTGGATGTTCTTTTTTGTACACTTCACTATTTTATCACTGGATTTACTATTACCTTGTACTTAGTATAGCGTTGTTTGCAGTATATTGAGTTGTATTGATGAACTCTTAGTTGGCTTAGTTGGATCATTGTTTATTCTTACAAGTATCTCGGTTGAACCCCCAGTTAAACTTCTATGTGAGAGAAGGAGTAAAAAATATATATTTTAGTAGCACTCAATGTGCTTGTTGTTTATTTGAATATATTCTTAAGACTAATTTACAAAGTGTTACTTAATACCTATTTATACTAGTTGCTTTGTTTACTTACATATATTTCAATCTTAATATTTATTTAGGTCAGAAATACTTTTATCAGTTGATAATAATTTTCTTTCTTCCCTAAAATGTGTCTAATAGTTAATTTCCTTTGTCTACGAAAATGTGTCTTGTCTTTAATTTTCATTGTCTATGAAAATGTGTCTTATCTTTAATTTTCTTTGTCTATGAAAATGTGTCTTATCTTTAGTTTGTGCGTTTTATCAGTGTAAAGTATATCGTGCGTTAACTCGCGCTTACCACTTTTCGCAGGTATTCTTCCAGAGTACGGTTAAATATTTCTACCATTACATCTGACTATGGGTGGAGCGCCGTTGTTCTGGTTTTCTTTATTCCATATATCTCGCACATTTTTTGAAATATTGCAGACGCAGTTGTTTACGAATGCATCCACTATTGTTCCTGCTTCTTGGTTTGGTATGGCATATACTTCTGGCTATTTACTGAAGTAGTCCATGACTACAAGAACATAACGGTTTCCGGCGTTGCTGATAGGGAAAGGACCGCAATATCCATTGCTATCCGCTCAAATGGGGCTCCCGAAATGTATTGCTGCAGTTGTTCGCGACTTCTTTTTGCAGGACCTTTAGCTGAAATGCTTTGTGTACAATTTGCTATCCATTCGGCTACAGCTTGCTGACATCCAACCCAATAAAAACTCTGTTTTAACTTTTCGAGGGGTTTCGTTATACCAAGGTGACCGCCACTGGGGCCATTATGGAACTCCCTCATAACTTCTTTCATCTTGGATGCTGGCACCACGAGCAAATTAAAAACCGCTTTGCCGTGCGCACTTTCCCATGTACGATATAAGCATCCATTTATATGCTTTAGGCTATTCCAATGGGCCCAATAAGATTTTACGAGCGGGTTTTTGTCTTCCTATTTAGCAGCTATAATTTTTGCTGATGTGGGATCAGTCCTCCTCAGTATCGATGTGCATTAGCCGAACGTCAACGAAGCATTTCTTTGCTTTGGCTTTGGCACAATGTCGGCACTCTAAGTATCAGGGCGTACGTGGCATAGCATCCGCATTACTATGTTTTACACGCCCATACAAATATTTTTGCTAATGTTTTATGCCACTAAAACTGCTAGAAGCTCTCGCCATGTCACACAATAGTTCCTTTCGGGCTTCGAAAGTATTCGGCTGTAATAGCTTATTACTTTTTCTGTTCCATTAACCACCTGTGAAAGCACGCCTACTATTCCATATCCGCTCGCATCGCTATCTAAAACAAATTTCTCTCCTGCGGTTGGATAGGCCAAGACCGGAGATGTACACAACAAAACTCTCAATTTCTGGAACGCTTCCTCCTGCGGTTCACCCCACTGGTATGATCGCGACTTTTTAGTTAGCTCGTACAAACTTGCTGCTACACTGGCGAAATTCGGTACAAACCGTCTGCAGTATGTTCAGAAAGCTGCGGAGCTCATGAAGATTTTTCGGCCGAAGCCAGTTCTTTACTGCTCGTATTTTATCTTCATCCTTTGAAATACCGTCTGCCGCAACGCGATGACCCAAACATTTCACCTCTTTCTGGAATAATGAGCATTTCTTTGCGCTAAGCCTTAGCCCAGCCGATGATATTTGCTGAAGCAACTCAGCCAGGTTTTTGAGGTGTTCGTCAAAAGTCTTCCCTATCACATTTATGTCATCAATGTACACCAAGCGCGTCTTCCAGTGAAGTCCTTTTAAGACATGTTCTGCAAGAGTAAGGTAGAAAACCATTTTGTTACAGCCAGGTTGTCCAGGGTGTCATCAATTCTCGGTAGCGGGTAGCTGTCCTTCTTAGTCACGTCGTTTAGCTTCCTCTAGTCGACACAGAATCTGGTACCGCCGTCTTTCTTCTTTACTAAGACTACAGACGATTACTCCACTCCGCCCCATTTCTTTGACTAGCTCCTTCATTTCCTCATTTCGTTTCGCCAGGGGTACGCTTGTTTAATTGGCCTCGCTTCGCCAGTATTTATTTCATGTTTTACTATAGCCGTTCTCTCTTGGCTTTGACCTTTTACGATAAGAAGCAGGCATGCCTTTTTAGCAGCTGTTTTGCTTTATTTCTATCAGGAGCTGCTAGAACCATTTCCCACATGCCCACATGCTCGTTCAATAATTTACGCTCCTTGGCAGACTTAATTTCAGGTTGAAGATTTTTTCGCAATTTATTATCGCATCCGCTGGACCACACTGACCAATGTTGGTAATTTCGTCGATTACTCGCTCCTGGCCACATAAATTAAGCACTCTTATAGGGACTCTTCCGCCTTTGTAAGTTTTAACGAGGGCTTTTACTGTTATTATGTTGTCCTTAATATCTACTGGTTCTACAACGGCTGTCCACACAATCTCCTTCCATTCGTGCCCATATCAAGAATTCAGAATGCGGTGGTAACTTCTGATATTCAACAGCAGAACTGTAATATTGGCTATAGTCACATTCACTACAATTTTACCATAGACAGTGGTAGGCTGTTTTACCTAGAATTAATCTCAATGTGGCACGAGTTAACATCATTAGATGTAAATTTTTCAATCACATTTTCTAGCCTATTGGCGGTGCACTGTTGCACCTTTTCCCAAAACCTGTGGCAAAAATACAAAATTTTATGAAAAATTTTGTAAAATGAATGAACTCATCGTATAAAGAACTTCTTACTGATCCCAATTCAAAAACGTTTTTTTAATTGCATTAAAATTATAGCTGGTGGAGCTCCTTAAAATCGACATTTTTTAGAAAGCCAAAAAAGGTGATATTAAAAAAACTTTAGAATTGAAGTGTCAGAAAAATTGCCGTTTGATCATCACTTTTTTGGTATTGTATAAAAGGTATGTTTATTTTTTTATTGTTTATTTTTTATTAAAAACAGTAATAAAATATTCATCACATGCCCTACTTGTTCGGCGGTTGCCTTTTTTCAGACACCCTATATTTAGGTATATTTTACAAATAAAATAGATCATATCTAAAAATGGCCAAAAATGGTCTCGCCCGTATTTTCTGAGCATGTTTGCTACATAATACCTTAAATAATTTAACTAATTTTATCCACAAAAAATGACAGGTATTCTTGAAATATGAAGAAAGCTGGTACAACCTCATGCATTTTTCTTGAACTCTCTTTCATATGCAGGTAGTTTTATAACTTTTTTATACTGAGTAAAATAGAAACTACAGTTGTATAATCCAGTAAATTGAGGCCTGGATTTCTGTTTCACAAATCAGGTAGTTTTAACCTTTTTTATTTCTGGGTATAAATTAAACTGCAATTGTGTAATGCAGCCAGTTAAGTTTTTACTTTGTAAAAGTAAAAAGTGCGATAAGGTCATTTCAAAATTCAGAATTGTTCGAGTTATTCAGAAACTCAAATAATGAAAATATATTTAAATTGACTATTGTGAAAAAATTACACGATTTACCAGGATACCACGAAAAGGACGTTAAAATTTAAATTCCCTTCGTTTACGTGGAAATTAATAAAAAATGGCTTGCCTCAAACCGTACAATAAAAACCTTTATGGAAAAGAACTCAGACTGGCTAAATGGAGTAACATCTTTTGAAACATCCAAGAACCGCATACATCTTCTGACAGCAGAAGAGGAAGACCTGCAAAAACCACAAAAAACGTAAACTTCAAAATGTCACAAAAGATATATCTAAATCGCATCTTTCAGAAGCATTATGTCTTAAGATAAAGATAAAGATAAATCAAGGTATGACATTACAAAAGCTGTGGCGCTTGCATGCAAAGATCGACTGCAGAGGATTAAAGAGAGTATTCCAACTCCTCAAAATGCTTTACCCACAAAGTATAGCATAGAAGAAGCCTTAGCGTTATTTATTTGGGATTGTCAAAGGAAAAATATTATATTTTACGAAATTCTTTAAAGAATCATAACGTGACTATTCTTCCTGAATACAAAAAGGTTACATCTGGCAAAATAGAAGCAGTACCATCTAATGTAAAGGTTACTGAAGTAAGCAAGAAGCAAGACTTAATGGATCATACAGCCAAACGCCTTATTCAAAGTTTGCCAGATAGGCTTACATTGATAAGTGGGGATGTGATGGATCATCCGGTCAAAGTGCTTATAAACAAACAATATCGACAAATGACGCAACTATTACAGATGCAAATATGTTTATGGCTTCTGTAGTACCTTTACGACTGAGAAGTGAAATCTCTGAGCATTGGAAAAATCCTCGCCCATCATCAGTTCGTTTTTGCCGTCCGAGATTTTTTAAATATGCAAAGGAGTCTTCAGAAATAATGAAATCTACAGTAAACGATGTAAAAAAGCAAATTTCTGAACTAATTTCTGTTCTTGAAATGAAGAATGGAAAAACTGTTTTCATTGATTATGAGTTTTGTCTTACAATGATTTATGGCAAAGTCTTAAATGTAATAACAGATAATTCGTCAACTTTGAAGAGTGCGATTTGCAAAAAGTCGCAGAAAGACTCAAAATTTTGATGATTCAAGTGATGAGCAAAGCTATGAATATGGAATTTCTCCGTTACATGCCAGAATTAGGGGCATGGGGTTTATTTTAAAACTAGCGTATACAATTCCGCGAGGAGGAGAATGTTTGGATAAGAACGCAACACTAAAAGAAAAACTATCTGCTCGAAAAAAAATTATACAAAATTAATTTCTTAAGAAGCTTGGACTGACAATAGACTGCCCAAAGCAGGGGTATGGTAATACTAACGATGTTAATATGTCTAGAGCATTGAAAATGATGACGTAACAGCCCAAATTACTGGGTTCGACAATCATATTATAAAAGGTTGGCAGTTATCCTAAATGTTATAAACTCTAGAGAAATGGTAAATGGATCAAAGTTTCATGATTATGCATCAAAAACTGTCCAACTTTTGGCTCAAATGTACCCTGAGAAGAAACTTACTCCTACGGTCCATAAGATTTTGGCTTACCAATTGAAGAGTTATCAGAAGAAGCCCAGGAATGCACAAACAAAGACTACAAACACTTTAGATACACAAATACTTGCAAAATGAGGACCTTTTCAATATTTTCATCACGGAGACATGTAAGATCTCAAAAGGATTTGGAAGAACATAATTATAGCTCCGATATGTTAAGTCTATTAGATATCGCTGCTAATATTAATGACTATCTTATAGAAAACTAACGAACAAAAAAATTATACTAGTTTGAAGAAAATATAGTAATTTATTTAATATCATTGTATATTATATAGCATTAATACTAAAAATATTTCACAAATGTGTATCTGTAGTGTAAATAAAAAATATAATATTAGTCTAAAGTCTTATATTAGAGTGGTATTTTTTATATGAGAATATTATTTGAAGCACAAAAAGTTCTGTTTTAAATGCTTCTTAAATTTTAAACATATCATTATTTCAAAATATATGATTTTTGCCACAAAAATGGCAGAAGGTGTCACCGTCTTTTTTGATTATATAGGAGTGATTATCCAAAAAAAAATTTAAATAATAAAATTATTGTGTATTAATTTTTATTAATTTATATACATACATATTAGGATGCCTCAAAATCGTCTGAAGAAGTCCGATTTATACTCTTCAAGGCTGAATAATTGCGTATGAACCACACCAACATATGTTCCAAATTTAAGCGAAATCGAATGACGTTTTAAGATCTCTAAAAATTGCAATTTTTCGAATTTTTTGTATGGAAATGTACATAAAAATTTAAAAAAAAGTTCAAATTATATATGTAATTACTTATAATTACGTTCTTTAGGACTTCTCCATGAATTGTGAATCAAAATTTCATTACCCCTAAGATTGTAGAACAAACAAAAAATTGTTATAATTTTTGTATTTTTATAGCCAGTGTGCACAAACAAATACATTCAATATATTATTTTGATCCTCTTGATTGAAGATTAAAATAAAAATGTATGACATACCCATTGCAGGAAAGATAACGATATAATGGGGATTCTTCATTAAATATGAGATATTTTACCTTCTTCTTAACAAATTTTAAGATAATGGACTGATTTTTTTAATTTAAACACATTTTTGGAAATAAACTTCATATAGATAACGTTTTATGGGACAGTGAAAATTGTACGGAGTAAAAGTTTTATAATACAAGGCACCAAGCTGCTAAACTTTAGAAAAAACCAAGTTTTTAAACCGCATTATCACAAAATCCGCTATTTGATTTAAAAATTTTACTTCATAATTGTAATTATCGCCAAAATATTTTACAGATTTTGTGTATCGTGTTCTATGGTATTAAATTTAATATTAATAATTTTAAAAAAATTTTCATTTTTATTAACCTATAGTCGAAACTTTATCGCTATATAAAGACTTTAAAATTAAATTTTTTGTTAAGCGATTTTTGGTTATATACACTTTTAATATGTTGGTTGGTTGGTTGGTTGGTTTACGTGGCTGCCCACTACACGTAGGCATTCAAGTAGAATCTATAAGATTCCTTTTTGAAAGGACCACTGCACTCGTCGGTGTCAAACTATGCTTTTAATATGTAGTCACTTTGAAATTGCTTTGGAGAGGTGGACAATTTCGACGTCGAGTTTGTAAAAACCTAATACATTGTATATGTACATATGTATATACATACGTTTTTTTAATTCATATATAATTATTCCAATCTTTTGGCCAATTCAAAGCAGTGTCATATCAGTCTTATTTTTCATACATATTTCAATTATTTTATCCATAGAATTTTGTTTATAATTTTCAAACAAAAAATTTTAAAAATTTTACATATAAATGGTGTGTTAAAAAAAAGTTATTCCAAATTTTATAATTTTCATTCAAAGTTTTAGGTTTCAAATAAAATAAACTGAAAAAAAATAAAATACATATGTTTGTATGCAGTTAACAAAGAAAAAGAAAAGGTTTGTGAAAAACAAAAGTAACTCTAAATATATACATAATAACTATTTTTAAAAATAAATAATTAAGTTTTTTTAATCAGCGCTTATTTTTATTAATTTAGTCTTTCGGGATTTCGCTCGGGCAAAAACATCAATTAAATCTTCATAGTTTACTTCTTGCACAAGTTTGGCATCAATAGACAATATTGCAAGAGCGTTAAGTCTATATTGGCCCATACTTGACCGTAGATAGTTTTTTACCTTTTTCGGGATAGAAAAAGATCTTTCTGCTGAACAGTTTGTAGCAGGGATAATCAAAAAAGTTCGTAAGGCTATGTAGACATTGGCGTAAACATCTTGAAGATTCCGTGAATGTAATATGTCAGATATATTTTGCGCAGAACGCACATCTTCAGTTTTTGCCAATATATGTTTGAGATGATAATGTAAATGAACGCATTCATTTGCGAATGTCTCTTAAAGATCATCAGGATACTTTTTTGGCGAGTTTATTTGCTTGAGTTTTTAAGTCATTTGTATCTATTTTAGATAAATTATCAAAAAAGCTGAAGTTCACAAAAAGCTTTTCGTATGCGATTTTGCGTTCGGATAACTGTACACTCAGAGTGTCCAAAATGGGATAGTAAATATTTGTACGAAAATTTTCTTGTCCATAAAATGGTTCTCTTTCATGTACCCGTGATTCATCCGACTGAAGTTTTCTGGTTTTTCTGCGACTAGTATCATAATGATAATAATCTTGAACTCCAGATAGCGCTTTGGCTTTTTCTTCAAATTCAGAAAATTGTTTATTTCTCATATCCTGAAGAAATGAAGCTAGTGAACCATAAATTTGGATAACAGATGATAAATCAGCGTGAGATTCCTGAAGCTTCTTACTAGCAGCATTTACCTTTGTTGTTTCTTCTGCCTTTCTTTTACGATATTCAGCACCGATGAGTTTTTTTCGATAGGCAGTCATATTAAAAAAAGGTGATTAGAATTGCAAAACACAAAAAAGTTGAGACTTGTATACGTGAACAGTACTTAATCAGAATGAGCCACACACATGCAAAATAAACAACACTCTCACATTTTTATTTCGTTTTTCATAAATTATCATTGAAAAGGGGAATCACCGAAATATTATTTAAAACCTTTTGAGCAGTGATGGGAATTTAGCTATTTTCCCGTCAAATCTAGCGATTTTGAAAGCAGTGGAAAAAAATTATTTTAGCTATGTATGTATTACCAAAATAAAAAGTTAAGGTACACAAGTTTTTTAAGATTATTATTTTATTTCCTTTATTCAATCTGTGATCAGAATCGATAAAAATCTAAATCGACTTACTAATTAAGAAGTAAATTCAACAATTGAATTACTTAATAGTTATAATTTAATATAAATTTCGTATTCGTTTAAAGTAAAACTTGGCCAAATCAATTTTCTAATTTGAATTCCCCTTACATTCTTTTACCTTTAAATTTTGGCGCCCTTTAAATTATGCCGCCCTAGGCCCGGGCCTCACGGGCCTAGGCGTAAATCCACCCCTGGGGAGCACTTATTTTGAAGCTGAAGGATTTAAAATTCAAGCGATTTTTAACCATTAGAAATATATTGGTAACTTCAAAAAATATGATTTTTGCAACGAAAAAACCACTGTGCATAGTGCCTCTGTGGGCCTATGGTCATGCAGGTTACTTATTTTTAAGCGGAAGCGGTTACCTTTGAAATGCTTTATAGATTTTTAAAATATCTTTATTACTTTTAAAGTTATGATGTTTGTAATAAAAACAGTCCAATGCCGACACTGTGCACAGAGCTGCGGCTAACCTATGCTAACACCGTGCAAATCATGTATATTGAAGCCTGAGGAGTCTTTCTTCAAATGCTTTGTAAAATTTTTAAAATTTTTAAATATGTTTATTACTTATGATTTTTGCAACGAAAAAACTCAAAAGGCCCCAATGTGCGGCGATGGAAAATCCAAAAGTTTATTTATTTTAACTACCCTAGTATGGTAAGCTTTATTTCAATGAAGTAGTTTCCAGGCCTAAAGCGACTATTTGTATAAAAAAATCGCTACGTTGCAAACAATAATAAAAATCCTACGTTGCACAAATTTTGTAACAAAAGAAATATTCCAAAAAGCGGATTCTTAAGTTTGAATATTATTATTTTTTATTTGAAAATGAATGAAACAGCATTATTAAAATGTACATGCAAAAAAAATATATAAACACTTTAATATGCAATAAGGATTCACTTTTCAATATCAGTACACAAGCAGGAACTGAAAAAAAAGCTGCAACTGCAACGTAAGTCGCAGCTGTAATGTAAGGTGACTATGTTCAAGCGACGTATGCAAACCTTTTGGAAGGTGATGAAGGTATACAGCATAAAAACCAAGACCCCTAGAGGTAGTTGTTTTCGTTCTTAGAATTGTACAAAAATATAGGCGACAAAATATTTGTCGATGCAACAGAATTAGCTGAAGCCGTTTTGTTGAGGAAGGTAAAAACCCAATAAATTGAAAAACTTGTGATGTTTATATTGTATTCTAAATAGTATATTGTTATATAGTATATTCTAACAAGTTTTAAACAGCTTTAGTTGCTTAAATAAATTTAATAAAATACCCAAAAACAATTGAGTATCCAATTTTTTTAATTGCATACATAAATACATACAAACAAAGTTTTGGTTTACGAATTACAAATTAAATCATTGAAAAGACAGTCATGCTTAAATATTAAAAAAAGACAAATGTATGGAACAACACACAGTAAATGAATTTAATGGACTTAACCACCCCCAACATCTATCGAAATTTTTGAAGCCGCTCTCAAGTAACCGCTATCTTGAATTTATAGGTCTTAAGGTACGGTCACACTTGGCAAACATTTGCCCAAAAAAACGTAACCACTACTTTTGCTTATATCACAAAATGAAGTCAATTATGCCGCTAATGCTACTTATATATTATTTTTAATAAATGCGAACCCATATTTTAAAAAATATTGGAATTAAAGAAAATGAAAATTTAGCTTGTCTGTTGGTCACGTTTTTTTCGGCAAATGTTCGTCAGATGTGTGACCATACCTTTAGTCATCAGGCTACTCGCTTCAAAGGTACAAGAACATAAAATAATATTTTAGTTATTTCAATGTATTTTGGGTCCATTTTTTTAGTCGGGTTTTTTTAAGTTTTATTTTTATTTTTAAGAACCCATTGTTTGGTCGAAGGAAGGAAATTATGCCCCATTTTTAAAGATAAAAACATAAGAATACGATGAAGGTTCTTAGAAGCCTTTAGGACGACTCCAATCAGAAACATTTTATTTTAAGCAAATGTTATGCATATCGAGCAATATCATGACTTTGCAACAACTAAATTTTTAAATCTATATTGTTCAGCGATCGACACCCACTGTCCAATAATCTAAAAAAAATTATCAAGCAAATATACTTCTACAAAACACCATCAGCACTTGCCCGTATAGTACAATTTTACGATAACCTTAACATACATTACAACATTAATTAGCAATATCCGATTAAATTTCCTAACTGGCATATCAACCCAATTACGATTAACACATCTCTAAATGAATTAAAAAATCCTCAAAAATACAGAAGTATATCACCAATGATTTCTAGAAATACAATTCAAGTTAAACGACCACGTATTCATCTACACAGATGGCTCTAAAGACGTCAAAGGCACCAGCTTTAGCATTATAGACATTATTTAATTCAATTCTACTCGAATACAGCACTAATTTCTCTGCTGAAATAATAGCAATACACGAGGCTGTTAAATATGTTAGAAGACTCATGGGTAAATTCGCAATCTGTACTAACTCCCTCTCTGCACTAGATGCAATAAGAAACTGCAATAATGATCAATTTTACCCAAACATAATTAGACAGTTAATTATTAAAAAACAACTGAATATCAAACTTATCGGGATCCCTGGTCATTCCGGGCTAAGAAGCAATGAGGCAGCTTTAAATGCTCCTCTTATAACTTCAACAAACCTATTTTCTGACGGTTTAAAAAAAAATCATAAAAAACTTTTTCAAGATAAAAGCTAACGACAATTGGAACACAACCACTGACTACACTGGTACAGATAAATTAACAACCTACTACCAAGAAGAGACTAAATTAAAATAACAAGACTAGAATCACAAATGCTCATATAATAGATAAGAACCTACCAACACAGCGTCCTTTCTGTGGATTCAGCCCAATAAGCATTGATCATCTTTTCTCAAAGTGTCCCCACATTAATAAATTTAAAAATACTAATAACAATAACAACGACTTTCCGCAACTAATGAACTAATGACTAATGACACCATTAAAACCTTTTTAAATTTTCTAAAAAATTTTAACCTTTATAATGCCATTTAAAACTAACAAAAATACTGAGCTTATGGCCATCGTTGTCTAAGCTCTCCTCTCCTCAAATTAGACTAATAATTTACTTATAAGTATAATACGATAATAAATAAATAAAATAAATGATGAAGATTGCTCGGTTACATAGATGTTGTTTATTTATAACAAAATATGCCCACATTCATAGTCAAATTAAATACTAAAGAATTAAATAGTGCAATTATTCTAATTGACACAAAATTCAAGCAAACATATTTGTAGAATAAAACAAAAAATTAATTAAAAAATTGATCTTTTAAATTGATCGTTTTCGCTTTATTGAAATAGGACCTATGACAAAATTAGCTAAATCACAATCTACAATTAATACGAGAAAAAATAAATTTAAAGTTAAATGTTTGTTTTAGAAATTTAAGCATAGAAATTATAAAAGCAAAAAAAAGACAACTGAATAATATGAAATAAGCGAGTGTTAGAAATGATTTATTTGTGTAAATATCTTTATAAATTTTTATATCGAAAGTTTGTAACATTGCACTTTTTATTAACAGGCAAAACTTGAGACGAAGGCTTTAAAGGCTAAAAGACCTGGATTTACTGATGACCGATATCACGAAACTTCTTATTATATTGAAAATGGTGAGATACTTTAGAATTTGTTTAGTTAATTGTTTTGAATATAATATGTGTACCTATCGTTACTAGCCAAAATTTCAAAACTGACTTTTTATTTTTTTGTGATGCAAAAATACTCCAATATACAAAATTATATACAAATACGTTTTAAAATAATGATTTCATTAACGGAAATCAACTACAACTTTCTTTTATTTTACTTATTTACCGTTGTTTTTAAATCAATCAAAACTTTAGTGTAGTAGAGAATAACATAAAGTAAGAAAAAGACTTGCAGAAAGAAAGAAGGAAAAAGGAATAAAATAGAAACACACACGTTGTATGGGTTGCCATATTTTCATCATGTGAATGTATCTTTACTTAATATCGAATTAATATTATGTTCATTTTATTAATTTCAATAATCATGTTTAGCTTTAGAGTTTTTTTTTAATATCTGCCAACTAGAACCTGTCGGTACATTTTGACTATATCAGCTGTAATAGCAAAGCGATGAAGACGAAAGCAAAGCAATGTTTTATTCAGATCGTCCTGAATTGTAGGGCCAACCATGAGAATATCATTAAGCGATTTCTGAGATGAAGTGGGACAGGAAGCGTCAAACACTACTCTTAGTTTTGTTGAGGTACTATTAAGTTTGAAAACGCAATGGTGGGGAATAAAGAAATGCGGCTCATTCAAGCGGGGATTGCGAACAAGGCTCATGTGTCTGAAATCTTCATACTCCTTCATAAAAGCGACATATTGTTTTTTAAGACTGATATCCTGGGCTACAAATCTTTTCAGAGCCATATTCCGAGAAGGTCCTAAGTTGTCAGCAGATTCTATAAACGGTAACTTGACAACAATTCTACCAGTAGACTCACGGCAAACTGTGTCAGTGAAAAATGATTCACATTCAGATTGTTCTGGATTATGCATGAGAGGAATGTGAGGAATATCGACCTGCAAATGAGGGCCAAGTTTAATTTGACCAACTGACAAAATATCGAAAAATGTTTCGGTGCGAATAAATAAGTCGATGCGTTTTGATTTGAAAAAATGTTCGAAAGCGAGCTGAGTATTTGGAGGCAAGTTCCACGATGAGACGTTTAATTCTGAATCGGGTTGGTATGAAATTTAATGGCAGTGGCAAGTAAAACTTGTTCTGGCGAAGATTTTTCTAAATGTGTATGGATCGAGGCAGAAGATTCATTCAAGGCAGAACGACGAGTAGTAGCTGGCTCACCAGCAGGGACGATGGCTTGGAAGCTGACTGAGACCGATGAAGAAAACTATGGTGCAAGCGAGAGCAAAACTTGCTCTTGAATGAGGAGGAACAATTATTTACTTGATGCCCTTTCGAAAAGCAATTAAGATATAATCCAAGGCGTTTGACATTTTCGAAACGCTGGCTTACATCCATATCTTTAAAGCGAGAACAAAAACTAATTGTATGGTCCGGCTTGGAACAAAGCGCGCAGACCCGTTTCGAAATCGAAAATGTATGTCCAGATTTAAAATTCTTATATTTGGACTTACCGAAATGATGATTGTCAGGCTTACGAGATATCAATTGTGTATGGTTGGTGTCAACCGATTCCAAAAACTGGCAACGTCTTTCCAGAACCTTCGAACAATCATCCCATGAGGACAGTCTGGTAAAGTCCAGCGAATCCTTCCACTTTCTTTTGGTGTCATCATCAACCTTTTCCATCACTATATGGATAAGCATGGAGTTAGCTATGTCACTGTGTAAACCAAGTGACAATAAGGAACTATAAAGAGCAGAAACATGATCAACAAGGCTGCGTAATTGTGCGCATTTATATTTAGACATAGCGGGAAGCTCCAAAAGTGTGGTTATATTTTCCATAAAAATTAACGAGCTATTGTCGTAACGCGTCTTTAGCCTTTCCAGAGCCCTCGGATAATTTTCATTTGTAATTTGAAAAGCCTTTAACTTTTCGAATGATTGGCCTTGAAGGCAGTTGAGCAAATGATTGAATTTTTCTATATATCGCCATTTTCGCGATCAATTAATTGATTGAACGACGTAATATAATTTCTGTACTCACTGTACTTGCCACTAAATGTGGCTATTTTATGGCCGGGAAACACATTGTAGAGTCGGACATAGTTGCGTTGTGTAGATCTTCACCAAGCTGCGTTTGGATATTAAGTTTAACTGATGTATACAAGTTCTCGATATCGGGCCTAGCGTTGTCATCTGGTTCGAGTTTTTCTATTTGAGTTTGAAACGCAAATATTTGCTTGAAATATGACTCCAAAATCCCCGCGCGGCACTTTAGTTCCGCTGGCCTACCTTCACCCCTTCCATTGGCTTCAATTTGGTTCTTAATGCAGGAAATACATACGTTTCTTTGTATTCGCTCGTTGTTGATTAAACTCCTCCAAAGTCGACATTTTGTTTTGAAAAAAAAAAAAATCAGGCAATATTCACAAAGATATTTTTTATGAGGAATGTCGAGCCAACAACTTTTTCTAAAAATTTCTATAAACTGGGAACACAAATACTTGACGCGAAGCTATTTTTAAAAAATTTACACTATATACTGGAACACTATACAATGTATTTTATGCTTTGTATATTTTTGTACGAAAAAGAGGGTTTTTAAGTCACCTTTGTATAACGATTTACGCCCTTCATGAGCCGACGATTGTTTAAAACATAAGATGTTTTTATTTCAAAATGCCACGAAATATTTTAAATGTTTTTAATTCCACTACAAGATTGTTTATTTAACCACTTTGTCTCTAGAGTTTTTCAAGATCTGATATCTTTTATAGTTTATACAAAAACTTTCTTACACACGGTCCACCGCACGTCAAAAAAATAGGAAAATTCTTAGAAAATCGTGCTCCACGTTGGGCGCCAAAATGTTCGATGAGGAGCGTTTTTCTCACCGGCAGTAATATAGAGCAATTTTATATTTTCAATTGTTGTCTATATTGCCACTGAAATGTTTTGTGGGCAGCGATAATACAAGAAATTGCGACCGTGATGCGGGAACAAAATAAATGTTGATGCTGGCCTTTTGGTTTCAAGTTTAACAATAATTCTTTATTTAAAAATTCATTTACTTAAGCCTAAAACAATTGCAAATGCATATAAAGGCCCCAATGATGTTGTAATATTTGTTTCGCACTTTCAATGAAGAAGTTTTAAATGTACATAGAACAATAAAATACGAAATATAATTGCATTCTTATTGACAACAACAAAATGTACATAATCATTATTTAAAGGTAGGATCACACGATTGCCGCAATGCACCAATTATTGCTCTATTTTATATGTCAATCGTGTGATTTCACAATTTATTGTCCCCTACGTCAATCGAGAACAATATTGTGCTCATTTTCCCCAATCAGATGCAACTCTGTGTCGGCAATCGTGTGAACGGTTGATAGGCAACCATGCGGCAATATAAATGTTAAAAATGTACCAATATTTATTGTCTTCTCGTGCGGCAATCAAAGTAGCCAATACGTGACAATTTATTTAATTAGTTTAATTTTTTTTTGTGTGCCAATTGTTTTGTGTACCATAAATTTAAATTTATTTGAAGCGTTAATCCTTAATTGCATGAATTTTTTCGCTTTGAAAAAAATACTATTTAGACATAGAATTAATGCAAAAAAATATTTTAATTTTATTTTTAATTTTTTTTAGTTAAATTTATTAAGTGTAAAATACATTTCGTAGATTGTATTTATTTTACAATAATAAGCAGTGAGCGATTAATAATAATTTAGAGGCCAATTCAAAGCCATGATGCAGAATTACATCAATATAAAAAAGAAAAGAATTTGCACGTAAAACAAAACAAACTAAAAACTGCCATAACAGCTGTTTGTTGGTGCTGGCGCAAGTTAGAACAATCGTATGACTGGACTGCGGCAATTATTGACACAAATTTATTCTTCATCAATCTGCGGCAATCAAATTTTTATAAAACGGGGCAATCATGTGACTGTAGTATATTTGATTGGGACAATATTATTATTGTGCACCAATTCAGCACAATAAAAATTGGGCCAGATTGGCGTATTTGCGGCAATCGTGTGATCCTACCTTAAGTGAGAACCAAATATTCAAAAATAAAAACTAACGGTTAACAATCCAAACAAGTACATAAATTACAATGATGATAAATTACAATGGGTCTGGTTAAGCCAAAAAGTGAAAAAATTTAAATACAAATTTATATGAAAAACTTAAGCGACAAATAAATGCAAACCAAAATGAAACATTAATGAAATTACTACGGTATAAAATATATGAAATTTAATAAATGTTATACAGTGACCTAACACTTATATTACTGCACTATCACGAGAAATTTTATCACATGAATCATGAGACAGCCGTCAACGAAATAACACAAAAATATTTTATTTCTAGACTTCGTGCTACCTATAAGTCAATTACTCGTTCTTTTCACATGTGTTAAATTAAAAAGGCCACTCCTCGAATTCCGCGAATGCCAAACTACCACAAGCTCGTGTTGCATCTTACGCTGCACCATTCACATATACGGGAATAGATTTTTTTGGGGCCATATTGGTGACCGCTAACCGCCACAAAGAAAAATGCTACGTGTTTGACAATTAGAGCAGTGCATATTGAAATTGCACACTCTTCATTGGAGCTGAAAAAAAAATTGCGAGAAGCCTTAGTTGACGTCGACCGAAATTAATTAGTTAAGTACTTTACAACTTCCACAACAAAATGGATTTTCAATCCACCAGCTTCAACCCACATGGGAGGTGTGTGGGAGCGTAAAAACAGTATTTTTTAATATTACACCACCTAGACAACCTACTGATTCACTTCTTCTGAGCATGCTAATTGAAGTAGAAAATATCATTAATTTGAGACCGCTTGTATATGTTCCAATGTTAGTGGAACTGTATTGAGACAAAACTGGCTGATTTCGCAGCAATATGGAAACATTTTTTGAAAAGGTGCTTGACTGAATATTAACCGTCATTAACCTGTGGGTCTAAATGACATGAAAAATTAAAGCTTTAACTCAAGGCGACCTAGTTATCATTGTTGACCCTTCCCTCCCTAGAAACGTCTGGCCTCGTGGTAGAGTATTAGAAACGAGATTGGCTGAGGACAGACAGGTTCGAAGTGCAAAAATTCTTACCTAATGCGGTATAATGGAGAGGCCTGTGAGCAAACTGGCAGTACTGGAAGTAGCTGCTCAACAGAAGTCTGAGCAGCTACTGAAATTCAAATAGTTTAAGTTTCTTGTGATCTAGCAACACCATTTATTTTGAACCCCGAAAAATTATATGTTTAATTTAACAAAAAAGAAATAATTATCAAGATACACCTTCAAGACTTCGCCATTTTTTATTGAATAATCATTTTAAATTGGATTAGAGGTGGCGTGACATCGTAAGATCAATATACATAAGTTCTGAATTTTTTTCAGTTATTTCTATTTGGTATTTGGTATGTCATAATTTTAACACTGAATTTTCAAAAACTTTTGTTTGTTGAGGGGTTTTTAGCAAGTCTATATACATGCATTTCATTAGTGCTAAAGCCAAATCATCAGTAGACCTTAAACCATATTTTGAAATATTTTAAACCTCTTATGTTATACAAAACTTTTGAAACCTCAATGAGAATTACAAAAAAATACAAAAGTATAAGCATAGTAGGATTTGAAACTTATTAAAAAAAATTCCAACAAACAAATTATATTCGATATGAATCTATTTTATTTTCTTTACAACCTTTATACAATTAGACGCCCTTTGGGTGACAATGAAAGTATTTAATAAGGCAAAACGGAAAATAAAATCTTAATTAGGTAATTATTAAATTTATTAATCGAGATTGCCTCGATAGCTTTTTTCAAAGATTTTCAACAAACAAAAGGTTTTAAATGGCTTTAAGTTATTATTGTGATTTTTTTTTTGTGTGCCATTATAGTCCGTCGTAGTATTTACACCATTTCAACTTTGGTTCTTTTTTCTACTTTAAATAAAACTAAATCTCCTATATTTAAATTAAGTTTATTTTGGTATTTATTTTTAAAAATTTTTTCTTTTTATTAATAAGTCTTTCGCTCTATTTAAGGCGAATAGTAACTTGACTTGTAGCTCTTGTTCATAGTCGTCATAATTGTAAAATTTTTGTTTACTGTTTATGGTATCAGATGGCAACCATGGCAAATTTCCATACATTCATTTATTTATTTATCTACTAATTTATTTATTTAATTAAAAGATTCTAAGTTGAACGATTTATAAGGAGACACAACGACAATTTAGCAATTTGGTGGAATTACCTTTTATTACAATTTCACACACTTAACAGTGTATTTATTACAAATACAATTCAAATCATTTACTGTAATTTATCCGAAAAGCGACACTTTTGTTCTAGATCGTAGCCAAGATTAACCATTTCGTCAATGATTCTGCTTATTTCATATGGATTGAGTAAATTTGTGTTGTCAATCCTATTCTTGACCATCTGACATGCTCAGATAATTTCGTTTATTTCGCTTGCCCGATAAGACCATAGTCCTTACCACTCCTTACGTTGTTTAGTCTGGCGATTACCCACTGACGCTCCTTGATTATTTTATATTGCTCGTTGTTGATTGTGATAATATTTTCTTGACTTCTATGTATGGTGTTCTAATCTGCCGCATCCGGAGTGGCCATGCGGAACTGAGATCCAAGCAATTGATCGAGGTTGAGTTGTTTTTACTGGTCAACTCGCTAAGGTGTTCATGCATCTGCGACATGTGGTGCAAAATGCATTTCTTGTTTTTACTTGGCGGAATGTGTTTCTGGACCAAGCATGATATATTGCCTAACCATGCTTAAAAGCATGGTTAAGAAGTACAAACTCTGTAAAGAATATTTTGTTAGCAGTATGAATAAAAATTAAGCGATATAATGAATATGTATGTTTCAAAAATACCTGTTTTAATCAATATTTTCTACGGGTTATACCAGTATACTGCGTGTTAACGACGATTTAGTGTTGTAATTCATTTTACTTGAATTATGCAGTTCATACTTATAATTATTAATAATTTGCATTTATGTAAGTGCCATCATAATTTTTCTTAGATTTGTTTGTTTCTAAATTCTGTAGTCCTCTTTTTATACCCTTCACCAAAAAATTTGGAAAGGGGATATATAGGTTTGTCATTCCGTATGTAATATCTTCATTATTCATTTAAGACCCCATAAAGTATATATATTCTGGATCCTTATAGATAGAGAAGTCGAATGAGCGATGTCCGTCTATCCGTCTGCTACATTTTGGTGTAGTTAGAAATAAGGCCAAAACACAACATAGAGAAATAAATTTTGTACCATTCTTTTGGAATTTTTCATAAATTTGTTCGGTTTGAAAATAACAAAACTCGGTCTAATAATTAATGAGATTTAGCCAAAAGACTTTTTTTGTTATATTTCCTATTTTATTATTTTTTTATGGCCCCAACTGTCCTACGGTCAATTTTATGTAGCAGATCTCTTGTATGGAATTCTACGAAGGTTTAGACTGAAAATAATTGAAGTCGGTCCATTAACGACTAAAATATAAGCAAAAAAAGTGGCATTTGAAATAATTTTACTTTTAAAATTTTTTGGAAAAAGTTGCATGGGGATCCAATCCATCAACCTACTACTTGGTAGTCACGACCGCTTCTTGTACACCATAGAGCAGTCGTATTTTTTATAGTAGTTTAAGCGTTTAAGAACATAATATATCTTATTTATTATAAGATACTAAAATTTTAAATTCTTGATGGAAATTGGTGTGGTTGTTGTAAATCTTCCCTCTTTGTTACACATATATCACATTCATACTTACTGAAATGCGTTCATGGGCACATGTACACATTGTGTGTATACATGTGTATATTTAAACAATTGAAAAGCAATGATTTGTTGTTTTGTTTTTGTTTGTTTCTTTAAACTTATTTTTGTACGTTTATTAGTATAATATTATGCATGCATATTACAGTATTTTTTATCGCTTACATTTTCTTTTCGTATATAAATAACCCTAATTATTTTTTATATTATTTATATTAAAGAAATGTAATGGATCGTCAAGACACTATGTACGAGTAAATATACAAAATCAATGAAATTGAATTTTCGTTTTGTTTTGAAAATGTATTAATATTTAATTTTTTATGACTATTTGCGATTTCAGAAGAAAGACAAAATTGATGCTTACATCCTGTGTTATACTTGTGTAATTTTAATTATTTTCTATATTCAGGTGCAGAGCGTACCTGCAGTATATCAGAACCCGATATTATTATTGTATTTGTACAATGTGATAAAAATCTTTTGACAATTAAAATGTTGTTTGGATACTTAGTAACACATAACAAAGCAAAAAAATCTCTTCCCGGCTAGAATTTGATAAGAAATATTTCTTTCATTCTGTAACATCAGTGAGTTAATCTTCAAAAGCACATCAATTAATTGCTTTTTCTATAAAATAAAAACAAAGTTTGATGTAAGAAGTCAATTTAATATCAAGCTCCAAAATGTAATTAGCAAAGAAACTAAAAAATTGAAAACCCCGCGAAAATAGCGCATATTCTAAAAATTGCAACTGCAATATTAAAAATTATTCCCAAAATTTATTTTGAAAAAATCATATAATTGGCAATCGGCAGCCAAAAATCTTGAAAAAATCTCTAAAATGCCAAAAATTCTTAAAAATATGCGAACATCAGGAAAATCGTATGATTAAAAATTGATTGATTGATTAAAAAACAGCAACATTATAGAGTAAAAAAAACTTAAAAAATATCATTTCCATTGTAAAAATTAAACTTTAATTCAAAACTATCTTGTATTTGGAATAAAAATTTAAAATGCATTTGAATTTTGAATAAAAGTATTGCAAATACCTACTTTCCACAAATTTATATTTATTTTCTAGATTGCATTATCCAATTGAATAATTTAATGTGGGCTTAATTAAAATGTATTCTAAGAATAGTTCGCAATTCATCAAATATTTTTCAAACAATCAGTTCCTATCGTACATATCATACATATGAACTTTGGATCTTTAGATCGGAAAGTTTGGGGAAAATTTCCAAAAATAGTATATGCATACATATTTGTATTAAATTTTTTTTTGCATTTTTTCGTATTTTCCCCAATTCAACATATACAAAATGATAAGTTAAGATCTTAGGAGATAAAAAATTGATTTCTTCATAATCATATAAAATAAACTGGTCTTACATTCATTAAAAACACCTAAAAAATCATAGTTTTGCGGAATATCGCATGTCGATAGCACGCACTACGGAATTGGACGCGGATTAATGGTAAAATATTACGAAAATAAGCCGAATTATGGGTTGGATTTGAGAGCAAAATGCTTTCTGTTTGCGATTTTATCGTACTTTTTAATATTTAGTTCTTTGTCTTACTTAGTAAACGCAGAAAAAGATTTAAATAAAATTTGTTTTTATTAAATTCATCTGTTTTCTTAGCAGGCTGAATATGAATTACCGAATTCGTATTTTTTAAATCAATTGTGGTTGAAATTCCATTGTGTTTCTATATCAGAAATATATAGGTTATGTTGAACCAAAACCTTTATCGTCTGGTCCAACCGCAATACAGATACATAAGTAAATGGCAAAGTTATTAAAATTTTAAAAATACAACTATCAGAATACCACTAGTTTACTTACATACATACGTACATCATACGAGTTTCAAATAAAAAATTAAATTAAAATAATGAATTAAAATATATTGTTATATTTTATATTTTATAATTTAATATTTTTTCTTACATCGTCAAGTTATTTTATCACTGTACAAAATCCTATCTGATAACATATTGGATATTTTTGAAAAATAAACCTTTTATAGTTCATAAAATTGGAAAAAAGGAAAAATTAAAAAAAAATATTATAAATGAGATTGTGCCTGGTTTTTTAAATAAATTGTGGAACAAACTTTTTCAAATAAAAAGTAAAAGTAATAAAAACAACTAAAATGTATCGAAAATTCTAAAAAAATAGCATTATATTGTGTTCAGGATTCGAAACCGTGCCACCGGGTAAGAAGGTACGGTTTCAAATCCTGACCAACCATTTATTAATTTTTTTTTTTCATTTTTGATACATTTTAGTTATTTTTATTACTTTTACTTTTTATTTGAAAAAGTACGTTATTTTTTTAAAGAATTTTTGATAGCTTTAAATTATTTTCAATGTGAAGATAATATTGGAACATTTTAATCATTAGACTAGCAGATTTATGTAATAGGTGTCGATATTTTTTTTAATCTATTTTGGGGGATTTCTTCATTATTAAACCTCTTCTTACGTTTCATTTCTTTGTTTAGCCGAAGGCTACTGACTTATTGATAATGACGTTGAAACACTTCTTGGATGTGTGAAAAAATATATAAGTGCTAATAAGGGGATTTTAATGCACCCCAGGCAAGAAAGTGTTACAAATTTGTTACGAAATTCATAATTTATGGCGGACTTCATAAACGCAGTTTGTAAAGTAACACGAGAATGCCTTGTAAACTCCTGCTTCAGTGTTGCTTTGGAAGCTGTGTTAATGAAATCAGCCTATACTATTAAATAGAGATTACAACCAATAATGCGTGATCGTGATTAATTTTTTGTTTCCATCACGTGGGGGTTATTTTTTTAATTTTTTTCGTATTTCGTGGGCGCGAATTTTTGTGATTATGACTTCTTTCGTCACTCCATGCTTTGGGGAAGGGTATATAAGATTCGGCACAGCCGAATATATCTCTCTTACTTGTTTTATATATATTTAGTACAGTTACTATCAGTGCCAAAATTACGTGACACGAGACAGATTTTTTTAGAAATTTTTAACTCTTCGGACTGGGCCTATTCACGTTCTTTATGTTGTCGGTCACAGGTTGACAACGGTTTACATGTTTTTTTGTACTTTTCAGGAGATAAAAAAAACGTAATTACTCCGTTACTAAACCGTGTTGGAAGTAAATAAAAAAACAAAATTAGTAGGGAAAGAAATTTAAAAAAAAATTAAATGAAACAAACTAACATGCAGAAGGACAAACCGACGATATGTTCCCTGAGAATCTTGCTTCTACTTCTTGTCAGCACTGGAACTCTATTATTGTCAACTATTTCTTTTCTATAAAGAGCTTTGTTCTCTCCATTATTAGTTTTGATACCTACGTAAATTCTATCACCTTTTCAATATTTCTTCGGAATTGTCTTTTTTACTTATCTTTGCATCGCGAACAGCCATATTTGTTTTTAACAGATGTCCAAGATATCTATTTACCTTGTTTTTTTTTTCAGAAAAAAGCCTTTCGTATTTTGCTCCGATAATTGTATTGAAGAATAAATAGGTCGTGGGTTTTTCTTTAGTACTGATGGCTATCCATTCTATAGTGTAATTGTGGCTATCGACACAGATCTCAATCAGTTCTTTTACTGATAGATCTTGATATTCAACTCTCAGACATCTATAAATTTCAACTATTGTTGAATGCTCTCTCTCAACTTGTCCCTTTACCTCACTTCGTTGTGTGGGGGTTAAAAATTTACAAAAAAAAATGGGAAGTAGAATTGTTTCAAAATTGGTCCCTATTTTCCATAAAATTGCGATGTGCCTTTCTGTGCTCAGCCTTAATTATTTCGAATCGACGCTCTTGTGAGGTAATGGCTCTTACTATCATCTAATCGAATATCTAGAAAAATTATCGATATAAATCTCCTGCTTGATCCCAAGAAGACTTTCAATTATTTTAATACCTTTCAGGCCAGTTTCTTGAGGATATGAAATGTCTGGTGTACCCACGGTGATGTTTCTCAAGTGCTATCATGTCCATTCCCGTTTCTATTATAATCTAGTTTCTAAACACATTGATAGGAACCTCTACATGGGGTATCATGTTCGAAAAGTCTCGTGCGGCACTATAAGGTGTTGCTCCTGACGAGAGTTCGTCATCTTCCTGACCCTCTGAAACAGTTAAGGTGTCGTCTGAATTCATAGAAACTCCTTCGCTTGTAGTGTCAGTAGAAGAATCATATAGATGGTTTGAAATGGCCCTTAACCTCGTGGGAGCATTAGCCTCGTAGTTTAATTTACCAGGCTTACAATTCAACCCGTGTTTTTACTCCTCTATACGTGCCTTCAATCTCTTAAAAAATGGCATTAAAATTTCTATTCCCTAATGCGAATGCCAGCGGTTGATCATCGGCATAAATTCTGACCTTCTTGGACCCATATAGGTAATTTAACGTTAATTAGTGATGGTAAATTTAGTATATTGATAGTGGTGAAGTTGTGTTTGCTGTAAAAACAGCTTATAATACCTTCCACAATACAAATAACTTTCGTATGCTTTTTTCTAGTCATTATTTGTATAAATACAAATTTGAAAACACATTCAACCGAGCCAGCTAAACGGTGGCGGATACATGGAAACACACATGAACACTGATGATGGGAGTGTAGCGGCTCCCGTTGTTTCTGTTCTGCCGTGTAAGTTGAAGTTAACTGATGTTAAAAATTTCCCCTTGTTCCCTTGGAATATTGTCTCATGATTAATAATTACTTTGGATTAAAAACCAGTAATTTCTTAGATTATCTAGAGCCCATACAATAGCCAACATCCTCATTTGCAGCGTAGTTTTCCTCAGTTTTGTACGCTATGGGCTTATCCTTATCAATTTCGCCTTGAGACAATACAGCTCCTAAAGCAGTATTCGAGGCATCGAGTTTTCGTCCAGTAGAGACAGGAGTTCAGCCGTTGTCAGCAATGCCTTTAATGTATCAAATGCTTTCAAAAACTCTATTTAGAGTAACAAGGACTTTCTCTGACTGGCTAGCTTTTACCTGAGGATGTTCTCATGTTTATGTTCTCCTCTAGCTAAGTCTGTAAGGGGTTTTGCTTCCATCGCGAATGAAACTCCTGTAGTAGGAGGTCCTGCCCAGGAAGCTTTTCAATCCTTCAGGTTAGTAGGCGTTAGCAACTTTTTAATAGACTTGACCTAGACAGGATCTGGTTTTATTCCTTCAGATCGTTTTTGGTATATCTTTTGGATTCATGGGTATTTGGTGAAATCCTGATGAGAGATCAATTGTCTAAAAATATTTCGAATTTCCTAGCTAGAGTAGACGTAATGTCAGGAACTGTATAAGTATCTGAAATGGTTACAGAATTTTTTAGGGCTTTTAGAAGATCTAATGCATCCTTCTCAGGGCAACCCTTTTACCTTTGTCTCTACTTCCTTCATACAAACTGGGTACAGATAACTTTTCGTGTTAATTGGTTCTTCCGTACTAGTCCAGATTTTTGCTTGGATGTTAGTATATGCCAGCTCGCTATCATGTAGTTGTCCGAAAAGTGGTTCGTATTTATTTATGAGACCTATTCTAATTCTAACTTCCGGTAAATATTCATCGTTTATCGTATAATTCAATTCAGTTGCTAGTTTCTCTTTTATGGGGATTTTAATACAGTATTTCAATATTAAGACGTTTTCTTTTCTATTGACAATAGCGCCTAACTCCTTAAGGGGTGATCGCCAATTATCCCATCAAATGTTTTTAATTCTGGTAAAACATAAAATTGCATGGATTCATTTATTCCTATAAATTTGAAAAATGTCCTATAACCATTCATTTAATATATATACGTTTCCGCGTAATGATCGCACATTTATTGGTTTGTCTAAGGGTGTACTGCCGTAGGATAAGCGTTGCTGCAGAATTTCTTGTTAGAGCCGGTATCGATTAGGAAACATAAAACATTACCAACAGCTTCAGGGAAGGCTTAAGGGCGTTCCCCCATACAATTTATTTCGCCTACGTTTCGTTCAGCATGAGAATCTTCTTCCAACCCCTTCTCAGGCACATACGAGTAGTCTACATCCGAAAAGGTCTCAATATTATAAATTCTAGGGGGTTTATTACCTGTATGAAGTTTTGAAGCTTCTCTTTTTTTAATGTAATTAACTCGGCGCGAGGGGATATTCCTATCCACCTCCATAGCTTCATGCTTGCTTGCAGGATACCGAGGAAGTTTTTCTGGGTTGCTATAAAAAGTTTAGTTATTTACCCGGAAAGTCGATGATTACTCGTATAGTTGTGTTGCTAATTCCTCTGCCGAAAGTTTTGTGGTTATCGTCCCGATCGGATAGGAAATGGCTTTGGTGGCCTTGAAGGACCAGGTAGGTACCCTGTATTTGTAGACGTCGATTCATGAGCCTTGCTGGACGGTATTTCGCATTGTTAGGTCTTGAAACTAGTGGTATTTTGTTAGTTCTATTTTTTTCATATATTTGGCTGTTTTGCGATTGAGCCAGACGATAAAGTTTTTAGTTCAACATGACCTTATATGATTTCTGGTGTAGAATCAGAGTCGAATTTCAACCACAAGCGATTCCGGAAATATGAATTCGGTGATTCAAATTCAGCCTGCTAAGCAAAAAGATGGATTTAAGTAAAAACATTTTTTATTTAAATCTTTGTCTTTGTTAAATTTCACTGAGAAAAAAAATGAAAAATTACGATCAAATCGTAAAGAATAAGCTTTTTGCTCTCTAGTTTATACTATAGATGCGGTTTATTTTAAGTAATATTTTGATATTAAACCGCGTCCAATAGTGTATTAAGTTTGGCTGTGCGTGCTACAACGATTGTCGAAAAATACAGAATGGTGCAAAATAGGTATTTGTAATACTTTTATTTATTTATTAATTTTAATTTTTCTATTCCAAATTCAAAATAGTTGAAATACAAAATTCAATATCGTGAATTTGAATTTACAATTTTGGTGGAATCTTGTCGAGATTTTGATATTCTTAACAGTTTCAGGAATTTGAAATAAATTTTACGGCTCTTCTCCATTTTCGCGATAGAAATGATATTTTGTAAGATTTTGGACTCTATATTTTTACCGCAATTTTTCCGATGTTCACATATGTTTTAAGAATATTCGCAATTTTAAAGATTTTTTTCAAGATTTTTGGCAATCGGTTCATATTTCCAATATTGCAATATTTAGAATATGCGAATTTAAAGAATAATTCGCAGTTGCTATAGAATGAAAGAAACATGTCATGTGGGAATTTATATTGAAAACGACAGTAAAATATTAAGTTTTGAATATAAAATAAGAAAAAAGCTTTGATAAATATACTGAAAGTTCCAATTAGAAAATATTTGGGAAGAGGTATCAAATTCTAGTCTAGAAGATATTTTTCTGCTTTGTTAGGTTTAACTATGTATCGAAACAACATTTTAATTGTTAAGAAATTTTTTTTGTACAAAGAACAAAATATTGTCATATTGCTTAACATTAACATTAAAGCTGAATTAAGTCTGAATACTTTTTGGCTAATTATATATAATTCTCCCTTTAGATGTGTGTAGCTAGCAAAGGGTGGTATTAGAGAAGATGTGAAGTGGTATTCTGCAAAAAGGAGAATTAGTTATAATTGCTCACGATTGGGCAATTATAATTGTGGTAGTGGGTATAACAGAAAATGTAATTAGTGTATTTAGGTGTTGGTAATTAAGAGGGCATGTTCACCTTTTCCTTTTTTCCCTTAATTCAGGGTTAATTGTAGAGGTAAGTATATAGATGACAATAAGTAGACGATAAATCCAATATACGTTAGGTAAGTATATATAGTTGTAAGTAAGTATGACACTTTAAGTATAAATTTAGTGTAAGTATATACATTTATATATAGGGATAAAGATAAATTGCAAGTAGATAATAAAATTTAGCTTGATGGTATAAACGTTAAAATGCAAGTGCTAGATTATTTCTGAATTTAGGGTCTTGATCGGATGATCAGTAAATGCAAGTGTTGCTAACTAAACCAAAGTAACGTATCGGAAATTTTAATTCCAACCATCTGGTGCTGAATTTAGTACTGCCAAATTGTCAGATTTTACACTTAACCAAAAAACTTCCAATTATATATTTTTTATAATTTAGTGTGCAAATGCAATAATTAATATTTCGGTCGTGTAAATCGCCTGTCCAATTTTCGAAAAAAATATTTTGGGACCGAACTGCCCAAATATACACAAATTCATAACCCCCTTCTTTTTTGAAGTCGGTTAAAAACTATTCTAATGCTTTTCGTTTCCCACTTGGAGCATAAACATATAAATCTCTGGGTTTCTGTACATGTGAGCATTCCACATAAACCTGTAGATGTGCGAAACATGTAACTGAAGAGATTGTCCTATATATCTTCCTGTTATTATTGTTGCTTCGATAAGATTGTTTAACAATTTTTTTAACAGCAAGTCGAGTCCCTTTACAAAGTCAATGTCAATATTACGTAATAAGATAATAGAGATGCCAATTTTTAATAGGAGCACATGTGGTAGAAACTTTGGTAAAGCAAGCGAATCCAAGAATTCGACAGGGTTGTTAATTACGTCCTCAACATTCTTTACAGTATTGATGGATTTATAAGTGCAGACATTACCGCCAATTTTATTAAAAATTTCACTATTCATCAAATTTACGTGAATATTTTTAGCCGTTAGTAAAGAACGTGAAATTTTGTTCGATATTTGCGAACACGCTGTTGATTAAGTCGTCAATAGATTGTGTGATTCGGAAATAGTCATGTGGAAATATTGTTGAATCGGCTGGCATCTTTCCATTCCGAAAGTCTAGTGATTGAATGGAAAATTGAGGAGCTAATGCATCGTTTTGCAATTGATCATTACTAAGATTAATCCGCACAATTTTGAGAGTCTCACTTTAAAAGCTTTAATGATTTGGATTATTTTTGAAATATATGCCTCTTTTTAAAACCCAAGCAATCAAATTGAGTGAGCAATTTGTAATAAAAGCAGCACTCTTACAGTTGTATATATATATTAAAATTAATAATTACCTTATATGAGGGGTACCCGTTTCCGAAGAATAACACACATAGAATTTAAAAAGCTTCACTCTTATAATTGTACACGTCCTATGAAGGGTACCCATTTCCACCCTCCTATATTGCTATTATTTTGCTAGAAATCGCACGTTATCCTAAGAAAAACACATCAAATTTAGAAAGCCTCACTCTTATATTTGAAAAGATACAAAAAAATTTTAGTTACCTCCTGTGAGGGGTACCAGTTTCCCCCTCCTATATCGCTAATACTTTATTCATTTTGATCCGAATCAGAGCAACAAAAAATGTGTATCGATTTCATAAATTTTTACATTGAAGGTAAATAAGATTCAATTTTGATGATGACCTTTATAGGTTTGTAGATCCAAAATTTGCACAATCATTTGAAATAAAATCGTTATCAAATTTTAAAATCAGATTTCCTTCCGTTGAAATAGATTACCGAAAATTAGACAATGAGCAGCGCGAACATACACTTTTGGACCACAAAAAGAGTTAAATCTTTCTTATGACTAAGATGTCGAAATTTATTGGACAGGCGTTTTCAAAATAAAGAATTGTGCTTCTGAAACTCTTCCCAAATTTAGAAACTCTTATAAAATTTCTTCTAATATTACTATTTTCTACTACTTCCTTAGAAACGCTTTTTGGTAAGCTAAACAATATTAAAACGGATTCTAAAAATAAATTGTCAACTGACATAATTGCATCTATCATTTTTACGAAAGAGGGTATTGCAAAAAATGGGGTGCTAATTTTGCACCTACTGGAAAAAAAATTTTCTTACTTTTTATTTTAGAACAAAAATTTATCGATATTTTGACGGTACAAAAACAGTGACCACTGAAATACATGTGTAGGTACTCGTATATATATAAAATAGATCTGTACTTAGATAGTATACATATATGTAAGGGAATTAATGCATTTTATGCTTTATTAATAGCTAAGTGTATTTGGTATGAATGTATGTACGTATATACATAAATGTTTACATTTTAAAATACAAATATAATGCTCCACTTTTGATTTTTAAATAAAAACAGTTTGGGCATTCAAATGGTGGTCATAATATTATATGTTTTAAAATAATAAAATGAATAAATATGACGAAATTTTCTCTCAAATTCTACTGTTTGGATATGACAAAATAATAAACGTACCTCAAAAAGTTTTATTATTTTATGATTTTTTTGTTTGAAGCACAACAACAATTTTAAGACATTATGATCATATGACTTAATAGGATACCGTTTGAATCCCTCAAATATGTTTTGATGAAAATAAAATAAACTTATGTCAACATTTTTTGGACCATTTCTGCCAAACTTCTGTACAATTTCAACTTTCTGTGATAGCAACGCTGATTTTGACATAACCAAAAATTTTGTATATTTGCCCGGATAAAATTCAGTTAACGACTATAAGTGTGTATGTAAAAATTCCCATGCATTTTCATTATTATCAGGTCTGTTCTGAAATCACGATGATTTGAAATTACGAATGGTTCTAAAATCACGGAGGTGATTTTTTGGTGTTCTGAAAATCACGAGATTTTAAACTTTTCGGCGTGCTTGTTTTTCGAAATCACGGGCTAACAGCTGATTTGTTTTGTTTACAGTTATGCATTTAATGCTAAATTGTTATAATAAAGTGTATTATTTGTTAAAAAACATAAATTCAATAATGCCAGGAGCAACTTTATTGGCAACGATTGCTTTAACAAGGAAGCAGAAAAGGGATGAACGCCTTAAGAAACGATTCTTGCGAGACTTATCAAATCCCGTGGAAATGGATGAAAAGTTGTAAGTAAACAGCACTTAGTATGTGTATCGGAAACACGATTTCACGCCAAAGTGCTTTTCAGATTTATGTCACTTTACAGGCTGAATAAAAAGGCTTCCCAAAAAGTATTTGGTGAAGTAGCACCACTTCTAGTAAAGAGCTCTATTCCTGAAATTATTCATGTAGCCGCTGTTCTAAGGTTTTTAGCTGTCGGATCGTACCAAGGAGTTGTAGAGAAAGACATTAGTATAAGTATTTGCTAAATTTTATGGAAAGTGATGAACTCTCTAGAGGAAGCACTGTGCCCGAATTGGATACAAATCTCATTGGGCTCAAGCGCACAAAGCGCATGAAAGTCGCACTTTTATCAACAATTTGGTATTCCCGGCATAGTTGGATGTGTTGATGGCACTCACATCAGGATACTGAAACCACCTACTGATCATTTCGCATATTTCAATAGAAAGGGATGTTATAGCTTAAATAATATGCTTGTAAGTATAGCCCTGTGGGAGCATGTACCTGTTATTAAATATTTTTTTAATTTCAGATTTGTGATAATGAAATGCGCATTGAAGCAGTAGATAGATGCAAGCAAACCTGGATCATGTTATGATTCGTTTGTTTGGAGATTGAGTGCTGCAAATAAGTACTTTGCCGACATGTATATCGAGGGTGCACACAATTTTTGGCTTTTGGGGGTTTGGTTATCCTTTGAAGCCATATCTTTTGACTCCCTACAAAAAACCTACTTTTGCAACTTTAATTTAAATTAAGTCATTCTTCTGTAAAGAACGTTGTAGAAAGGACAATAGGCGTTCTAAAAAGTAGATTTAGATGTCTTTAAAGTTTTCCTACTCCTTCTTAAGTGGCTACTATTGTCAATGTGTGCTGTGCATTACATAATATGTATATGTATTGATGAAGAAACTATTCCAAACGTGGACGATGATGAGTTAGCACCTACAGAACAAGACGAAGATGACATTACATCAATAAGAGATAGACATAAGAGAGATAAGAGATAACATAGCAAGGTCCCTTCATTCAAACGCCACACTTTAACAAATATGTACATACATATTATTATTTTTTATTAAACATACATAATATGTATTTTATTTTTGGCTTTTAGTCTTTGTTCTAAAACATAGTGATGCCTAGTAACTTCTTTTAACTCCTTTTCCTTTAAAGCGTTTACTTCTTTGAAATTTCTTGACAACTCTTTTAAATATCTGCCATTTTCTTTAAGTTCTCTTTCAATTTTTTCTAAATTAGCATTTATTTTTGAAAACTGTTCAGCTTCCATTTCAATAACATCAGCAACTTTTCGTTTACGTTTGCGATTTTGTTGACGGCCCACAGTGGCTGAAAATCGTTTTTCATTGGCCAAAATTCTGTAACTTTTGAACCGATCAAAATATTGAAGTAATGTTTATTTTATTGGATAGATATTTAGTTCAGCTTGACTCAGTTTAAATTACATTAAAATTGATTGAGGACTTTTTAAGGAATTCTAGGTCAAAGTTGAACTTTTGAATTTTTTTTACTTTTAGAGTGAAATATGGGTTTATTATTTTTTTATTTATTAAAAAATTGAATATTTGGAAATTAATAATAATTATAAATATTTTTTGTAATAATGGAATTTTTTTAATGTTACACTTAAAAAAAATTTTACACTGAAAAAAATAGTAAAATCAACTTGAGATTTTGCTATTACAGAAAAATTGAAAATTTTTTGCTGACAAATTTGCAAATTTGTTTACACTCAAAGAATAGTTACACTTAAAAAAAAACTTTAATAATATTATCTAAAAATATTACTATTACTACAGAAATATTTATTATTTTTTGCTGTCAAATTTGATAATTTTAAAAACATTATTATTTTTTACTAATATTATGTTTTTCGTACTTAAATAACAATGAAAGGCAATTATAATTATTATTCATTTGACTCAAATATTGATTGCAAATATTCCATATTTTGTTCTGTGCTATTTCTGTTCTTTAGTAGTTTTTTGGCTTCTTCATCTAAATCCCGATGTTCCACTTTCCATTGATTTCGAATACTGGAGATGAACGGATCTGACGTTGCCAATAATATATTAAATAGATCTTCATTTGTTGAATTTCTTGAAATTTTTCTAGTATTGTGCTCTCTATAAAATCTGTAATCCTTGTTCCTTTTTTCCTGAGCCTCCTCTGATAGATCTCCAAGTGGCACCAAATGATATTTAATGACATCTTCTCCATGATAAAGGATTTTGTGAACTGTTGCAGACATATTTCTCCATGGGTAGTTGGTTGTATATATTTTTGCAGTTTCCTTAGCATAATCTCCAAATTTTCTAGAGTCAATTTCTTCATTGCACGCAAGTACTTCTAGGATTATTTTAAATCTGAAAATAAGGTTAAAATCCACTCCTGTTATTTCAGATGCTGTTTCTGGATCTGAAAAGAATCTTCTTGCGGTATTGCCATCATTTGTATTGCCTGACCCTTGTTTTGGCTGATCTATAATCAATCCTAATTTGCGATATTCATCTTGAACATGTTTCTTTTTTGCACTTCTTAACTCTTTGTTGGTTTCGTTGTTTCTTATTGATCCTGAAGACCCGAAATCCAAATCATAGCTGATTTTTAGTATGTGTTCCATAAGTCGTATTCTTGCATGTAGTGGTGATAATCCAAATTCATATGCATCGGTATTATCTAATGATTTTGTCGGGACTTGGTTTAATTGGGTTGATGTTGCTTGGCATATAATGCAGCTGGATGCAGCCTTCGTGCTAGTCAAAGCCTGACCTACTTTTCCATCTATCATTGTCAGCACTAATTGGTAGCTTACTTCAATTTGCTGCCCATCCAACTGTAATTGTAATGGCTGTAGTGTTGCAATTTGGGTCTTGATATCACTAACTTCTTTGTTAATGGCATCATGAGTTTCTTTTTTGAATTCAAATTTGATTGGCCTGCAGTATTTCGTAGAAGATGGTGTCTCATTTTTCCAAATATTCATTGTTTGCGTTGTACTAGTCGAAGGCTCTGAATCTTCCAAAATCTTTTTCAATCGCAATGGTACAAATGATACCATGAACATATCTGAGTCCGATATATTTTCACATACAGCTTGTTTGTATTGTTTTTGTCCCGAAGAACCATCACATCCCCATTTACAAAAAAGAATTAACTTTGTGTTTCCACATTTCTTTAACTCATTTCCTGTTATTGATTGTAGCAAGCGTTCGGCTGTGTGATCAAGTAGAGATTGTAGTTGTACCTCTGCCGAAATTGGTGTGATTGTAATAGTGTCCTTTGATGGCAAACAGTCCATTTTAGCAGCGGTTATGTGATGATATGCTGGATACATATTTGAGCCTTTTTCAATCGCACGCAGTCTGAGCTTAATATATTGCTGTTTTGTTAATTACAAATCCAGAAATAATGCTAATGCCTCCTCATTTGTGTACTGTATTGCATCACTCGGAGTTGGTATACTGTTAAGAATCCGTTTTGTTCTCACTGGACTAGCTTTAACAACTTTTTCAATGATATCCACTTTTGTTAATTGGTTCTGTGATCGTAATTGATGTAGGAAAGATTCTTTTATATTTGTACAACCAATTGCATCGTTAATATCTTTAAGTTTCCGCCTCTTAGATCTATCGCTGCAGTTGCCCATTAATGATTTGCGTGGTCTTCCAGCCTTATCTTGCTTTGCTGTTTCTGCAGCGACAGTAAGTTGGCCCTCTAACCAGTTTGCACTTTTTATATAAAAGTTTTGTTTACTGTAGCGAACTTCTTTGTAGCGTTTTTTTAGTGCTTTGACGAAATTAGATAATTCCTCTTCCATTTCGGTGCTACACGAATTTAAGTTTAATTTTATTTTAACGTAACTAAGAACATCTTCCTGGTTTTTGTTTCTAAAATACTCTTCCGCCAGTTCTTTATAACTGAAGCTCTTCATATTTTTCTGAATATTTTTATTTGCGTCTGTTATGTTTTATCCGTACACTTAGAGGATTAACTGAGTAATCCCTTATCGAATCCGTAGTTTTATACATTTTTAGATACATGTTATTCACACATTGATCTTTAATTTCATAGCAGGTAGTGCTTAAATTGCACAAAACTGCACATGTTGTCCAGACCTTAATATCAGGTAAAACTAATTAGTATCTCGCCAATATTTGTTGTTGTTGTTGGGTTGTTTTTTTATTTTTAGTGGTTTAATGTCCCGATTATTGTTATAAAATTGCTTATGACTTTGGTTGACCCTAACATTTGATAACAGGTAAATTTAGAAACAGATCATATGTTTACTGTAGAATTTTGTGATAATTTGTGATAATTTTATGACTTATTTTTTGCTGATCAAAACAAAGCCATTAAACCCTTTCGCAGGTATTATATTTAATTTTTTTAGTTTTACGTAGTCTAAAGTAAAAACATAAACTTTTAGGCAAAAAAGTGAAAATTATATACACCATTGTATACGAGTACTTTGGAGTAATTTCATTAAAATGAAAAAAGTGTTCTACACACGGCTCGTCACGGGTGCAAAAGTATATATAGCGGTAAAGAGGACACTTTCACCTTTCTCCGGGTGGTATACATTTCTTGTTCCCTTTTGTTCCCTAGAAGTTCTATTCTACTAAAGTTTAAATTTGAGAAAAATATAGTAGTTTCATAAATATTCCGTAACGCCCTTAATATTAAACGCTAGAGCTCTGACCACTTACAAAAACTAAAGACTATAATCCTACCAACATTATAAAAAAGACCGCAGGCCATTATCGATGATAGCTTGCGAGTAGTAATCATTTATTTTTTATAAAAAACAAAAGAAAAACACCTTTTTCTGAAATTAAAAAAAACCGTTGAGTTTGACAGCATGCCACGCTCACAATTATCAATAGTTTAACCTAATTTTTTGGCTACCTTAATCTGGATATATTAGCTGCAAAAGGGCGTAAAAATTTTAAAAATCGGTGACAAAAAAAAATTTGACTTTTGGCCAATGAAAAACGATTTTCAGCCACAGTGCGGCCTGGTGTTGCTGGCGTTAAAGGCCTAGAAGCTACTGTTTCATGTCCCACGGACATTTCGGAGGAGGGCTGAACTACAAATTCTTGGTTAGAGGGTGATTTAGGTGTTGGGTTTTTTCGAGAGGTTGATGTTGTAGGCAAATCTTTATAATTTGAAATTTTTTTTGGTGTTTTCGGTACGCCATATGTTTTGATATTTTCAGTGCCATCCACCGACGTATACGAGCCGCAGATGAGTGAAAATTTTTACAACTAATCAGTGGTGACAATACCACGGTTTATTATCTTGAAGTAAGCACCATTGTTTTTCTCATGTAAACAAAAACCATATGTTTATATTTGAAGTGATTAATTTAAAGAAAAAAATGGAAAATTGAAAACAAAATAATATTAGGAGCTTGCGCTGCAACGTGTCAATTAATGAAAATTGCAGCTTCTATGGGGGAGCTCTTTGAAGACACACGCAAAAAGTTCCTACCTTCAGGATAGAAATGATAAAGGAAGGTTTGCTTCAGATGTAGGTGTAATTTCCTAATTTATTCATGTATTTAATATACTTACTACTCATAAACTAATATTGTACTTTATTTCTTCAGTTCGATGATATGGTTAAAGACATACATATCTGCGTTTTTAGCACAAGTTGGCTGTAGTGTTGGAGTAAGTACATACATTGATATTACTTTTCTAATTATATAATGTATTTTCTTAGATAGTTAGCAGTGGAACACTCCAGCGTCATATATGTATATAGCTAGATGCTATCGAATTAGCAAACAAAAATTTGGATTGATAATCGACAAAGTTTGTAATGCTGTATTTACGGTATTAAAAGATCAAATTCCCCAATGACAAAGGAAGAATTAGAGCGCATTTCTGGAAAATATCAAAAGTGGAATTTTCCAAATTGTATTGGTTCAATAGACGGAAAACATGTTGCGGTAAAATGTCCGCCAAGACCTGGTAGCCTATTTTACATCTATAAGGTACTTTTTGTGCTCGAGCAACCAAATTGTTTAAAGTAAATTTTAATTTGCAGGGATTTTTTAGCTTAGTTATAATGGCTGTTGCTGATGGTGATTATCGATTCACTTACTTATGTAGATATTGGTGCTTTCGGTAGCGAAGGAGATGCAAACATTTTTGAGAAATGCTCACTTGGGGTTGCCATCCGGCAAACCCGTTTGATTTTTGCAGTCGAAGCAGACAACGAACCCCCATACGTGTTTGTTGCAGATGACACATTTCCATTGAATCGACGTATCATGAAACCCTTTAAACCAAAATCTGGCAAACATCTTGACGACGATGAAAATATTTGATTACAGATTGAGCAGAGCGAGAAGATGTGTGGAGAATGCATTTGGAATAATGTGCTCCAAGTTTTTATGTCTGTCTCGAAAGATGTTCTGTGGCCGTGATCGTGCAAATAACATTAATAGAGCTTGCATGTACATATTTACACAATTATTTGATCCAAACACTGCTGGAGCAGTACTCACCATTAAAGTATGCAGATTATGTTAATGAATCTGGAGTTCTGGTTAGCGGCGAATTTAGAAATCAATTACCAGCTGATTCCCTCTTTTCATCTAAAATGAACGTTGCACATTATGGGAGACAAGATGAATAGGGCCGTATTGTTCGTAATAGAATTAAAACTTATTTAAATTCTGAGATTGCAAAGAAAATATGCTTTCTTAGACGAAAAGATATAAAACAAGTAAGAGAGATATATTCGGCTGTGCCGAATCTTATATACCCTTCACCATAGTATGGCGTGACGAAAGAAGTCACAATCACGAAAATTCGCGCCCACGAAATACGAAAAAAAAATTAAAAAAAATAATTTAAATGGAAAAAATTACATTAAGGCAAAAAAATTGCCACTCACCATCTCACGGACGCACCCCCGCGTGATGGAAACAAAAAATTAATCACGATCACGCATTATGAGTTTACAAGGCATTCTCGTGTTGCTTTGCAAAATGCGTTTATGAAGTCAGCCATAAATTATGAATTTCGTAACAAATTTGTAACAATTTCTTCCCTAGAGTGCACTATAAAAATATTAACATCCCCTTATTAGCATTTATATATTTTTTCACACATCCTAGAAGTGTTTCAACGTCTTTATCAATAAGCCAGTGGTCTTCGACTAAACAAAGAAATGATTTGAAACGTATGTAGTGTACCACACAAGTCTACAATGCTTGCACAATGAATACAACGAAACAATAAATAAAGTATCAATAATATTTCTTTTGTTGTATGCATGGTGCAATGCTAAATTGCTTGTGAGGAACTATTTGAGTGACACATTTCTGTTTGAGTGCAATTGTAAATACAAAGTACAATGATTGGTCAAATAGAAATGTGAATATGAAACTTCATAGTATTGAAAGAGAAAGAAGAAATAATTGTATGTTATAATAAGTTAGAAAGGTTAAGATTAATTTTCAAAACTAGTATATAAGCATAAACAAATTATAATAAAAACAGACTTTAATTTAAAACATAAACTGGCTACATCAGCCTTGTCTTATTTTGAAGTTTCAAGAATCTTTTGGCAGTTCTTTCGAACGCCTAACTCTCAAGCTGGTATCCCTAACAGCTGTATAAAATAAACAAGGGACTATAGGGAACCAAATACTATACACGTTACACTACAAAATACTATACACGTATCATTACATGGCGATCCTGCAAAACTGCGGACCATAATAACATTTAAAATCAGTAGATCCTGCAAACTGCGTAAAACCTGCCAATATCGGACCATTAAAAAGTAGAAAATTTTTTTTCAAACCCTGCCAAGGATAAGAATAGATTTTTTTTTTCAACAAATGTCAGAAGAGGAAATCAACGAAATAATATCCCGCTGGGAAAAGTACTTGCAAGAAAATAATTCGGAAGAATATGTGCCCGACAGGACAACAGAAGGAGACACATCATCAATCCCACAATATATCCCAACAACAAATTTTAAAGATTTTTAACATGCAATATATATAGTTTTATAAATAAAAATACTTAGATACAAATGCAATAAAATAGAAAACAAAATGGGTAAACCACAAAGCAAAGTGGAAATCCAGGAAAATATAGTAAATAATGGAAATGCAGATAATAATAAAAATACATTACCAGAATATGTAATAACACTAATTATAGTAGCAATTATATTATACGTAGCATATAGGATTAACCAATATTTTAAGAGGTATGTAATTAAACACAGGGGCAGTAGTAATAATAATACAATAACTAATGTATAAAACAGAAATTCTATGTTGAAACCAAATAAATTTAATGGAAAAATATATACTATCAAAATAATTAATGTAGCAAAATAACAAAAACATAAAAAAAAAATATATATATACATATTTTAAAATTAAAAGCGTTAAGAACAAAAACAAAATGTTGTCAATAAACTATGGAAGAAAATATAGAAAAATTGAAAGAAGTTCTAAAAACTCTAAAGAAAAATCCAAGTAGAACATATACAAAGAAAACTATAAAAGAAAAATTAGAATATATTGAAAATATAAACCAAGACTTTATCATAGCAGTGGAAGAACAGAAAAACACTGATCTAGTAATAGCCTTAAAAATACAATTCAAAAATATTTATACAAATATCAAAAAATATTTAGCAGAACACGAGAAAGAATTTGAGATAGAACAAAATATCACAATGGCATCATTTAGTTTAGAAACCGTTTCAAAAGCTTTACCATTGTTTGCTGGTAATTATATAGAGCTTGAAAGTTTTTTAATAACAGCAGAGCTGATAAACAAAACATTATCAGACACAGCAAAAATAGATTTCCTACAATACATTTATTATGCCAAACTAACATCTAACGTTAGAACAGCGATAGGAAGTTATATCAAACCAGAAAGCTTTGAAGCACTAAAAGAATTGCTAGAAAACAGGTACAAAACCACTAAAACAATACCAGAATTACAAAACAAGCTTAGTACATTGTCCCAAGGGAAAATGCCAGTTAATTTATTTAAAGACAAAATATTATATATAATAGATAGCCTAAACAAACTAGGGATAGAAGAACTAGGAAATACTGCCTCAACAGCAGAAAAGAACATAATAATTAAACTAAATAATAAATTAGCCCTAGATACTTTCAAAAAGGGACTAAACGAAGGCTTTAAATCGACCATATACGCGTCGCGACCAACCACATTGCAAGAAGCATCAGAACTTGCAATTGAACTTGAAAATGAAAATAAGGCAACTAATAATGCAATTCTACATATCAGAAAGAAAAAACCACGGTATCAATCACAAAATCAAAACAGAACTAACAACACATTCACTAACTACAACAATAATAGGCCTTATAACAATCAAAACTCTAACAGAAACAATTACACAAGAAATAACAACTATCACAATAATAACAATAACTTACCAAGGAACACAAATTTTTCTAGAAACAATAATTTCAACAATAATAGACATACTAATTTCAGTCACAATAGGTTTAATAACAGTCAAAGAAGAAACTTTAACAATAACCACGATTACACTAACAGAAACAACAATAGATATGTACACACAATACAAAGTTCGGGAAACGAAGTAGGCCCGGAATACATACCTATTCCGGAGAGCCAGAATTAAGAGTATGTAAAGTATTTACCAACAGAACAAATTTCATAAACACAAAATACAAGAATAGAATTTTGACATTCCTTATCGACACAGGTGCTGACATATCACTTTGTCGCATGTGTAAAGACTTTGAAGGTGAACCATTTAACCCAGAACAAATATGTAAACTTACCGGAATCACGAAGGAAGAAATATACCCTTTAGGCACAATAGATCTTGAACTCTCCTTACCAGATAAAAAATGTAAACATTCTTTTCAACTAGTAAATTCAGATTTTCCTATTGAAACAGATGGCATAATTGGTAGAGATTTTCTGCAAAAATATCTTTGTAAAATTGATTACGAGACATTTACAATTTCTTTATTTATAAATGATTCTACCATAATTCTGCCCATGCAATCAAAACCAATTTCTTCACTACAAATAATAATTCCACCCAGAACAGAAATTATACAAGCCATAAAATTAAAGCTAAAAGAAGATTGTGTCATATTTAACAAACAATTACAAGAGGGAATATTTTTAAGTAATTCGATAGCACCAAAAAGCGGCATGACACACATAAAAATTTTAAACACAACGAACGAAACAGTGACAATAAAAGGCATTCAACTCCAGACTGACCCACTTAAGAATTATGAGATATTAAGTTACAATAATATGAGCACTAAAAAACGTTTTAAAAAAATAGTGAATGAACTGCAATTAGACCATCATGACGAAGTTGCAAAATCACAATTAATAGGAATATTTAAACAATATCAAAATGTTTTTCATTTAGAAGACGAAAAATTAACCGTCAACAATTTTTACAAACAAACAATCACGACCTCAGACAACACACCAGTTTACATAAAAAACTATAGATTACCACACTCACATACCGACATAATAAATAAACAAGTAGAAAAGATGCTTAATGACGATATAATAGAAGCATCAATTAGCCCATATAATGCTCCACTCCTTTTGGTACCAAAGAAAAATATAGAAGACAAAAAGAAATGGAGACTTGTTGTAGATTTTAGAAAGCTTAATGATAAAATTGTCAATGACAAATTTCCTCTAACTAGATTAGAAGACATTTTAGACAAATTAGGTAGAGCAAAATGGTTTTCTACACTCGATATGACCAGTTCCTTTCACCAGATTGAATTAAATAAAGAATCCAGACCACTAACTGCTTTTTCTACACCACAAGGCCATTTTCAATTTAAAAGACTTCCATTCGGACTAAAAATTTCTTCAAATAGTTTCCAAAGAATGCTTACAATAGCACTCTCCGGATTAGAATCTGAAGCATTTCTTTACGTAGATGACATAATTGTATATGGATGTAGTTTAAGCCACCATAATCAAAATTTAATAAAAGTACTAGACAGACTACAAAAATACAATCTAAAACTAAATCCAAAGAAATGTTGTTTTTTAAGACCAGAAGTAGTTTATTTAGGACATTTAATAACAAAAGACGGTGTGAAAACAGACCCATCCAAATACGATATTATAAAAAACTATCCAATACCGAAGAACGCGGACGAAGTAAGACGATTCATTGCATTCTGCAACTACTACAGAAAATTCATACCAAACTTTGCAGACACTGCCAAAAATTTGAACGCACTATTAAAGAAATCAGCAAAATTTATATGGACGGAACAATGCCAACATGCTTTTGAGGAATTAAAAGACAAATTAATGAAACCCCCAGTATTGCAATATCCAGATTTTGAAAAACCATTTATTTTAACAACTGACGCATCAAACTACGCGTTAGGAGCAGTCTTATCTCAAGGCGAAATAGGTCAAGATTTACCAATTTCATACGCTAGTAAATCATTGCAAAAACATGATATTAACAAACCGGTAATTGAAAAAGAACTTTTAGCAATTCATTGGAGCATAAATTTCTTTAAACCTTACTTATATGGCAGAAAATTCATTGTAGTTACAGACCACAGACCATTAATTTCACTATTTTCACATAAAAATCCTTCATAAAAAATGACAAGAATAAGACTAGATTTAAGTGATTATGATTTCACAATTGTTTATAAAAAAGGAAAAATGAATACAAATGCTGATGCACTTTCTAGAATAGAACTAGATTCAGACATATTAAAACAAATGATACCACAAGAAAATGACGAAAAAGAAAAAAGAGTATTAATAACGACAAGGGCTATGCAGAATAAGTTGAATAATGCAAATAAGAATGAGGCAAATAAAATAATAAATAATGAGAAAAATTACATAGAAAATAATACACGTGTAAAAGAGAACAAAATGGAAAAATGCAATTCTCAGAAGTCTGATCAACTTCAAATATGGGAATGTATATCCATTAATGATATCAAAAATATGAAAAAATTGCAATTTTATAAATTTGAAAACATAGAAGAAAAAGATATAATTATTGAAGATAATATTGTGCACATTGGACATAATGATAATTCATCGAAACCAGTTTCGACCATGAAGAAATTATGTGCCAAAAATAAGATTAATAAGAATGATATGACTAAAGTATGTAACGATAATTCTCCGAAACTAGATTCGATTATGAAGAAATTACATACAGAAGATATGAATAATGATAATATGCATGCAAGATTCAGCGATAACTCAGCGAAACTAGATTCGATACTGAGAAAACTGATATCAAAAATGAGTAAAGAAAATATATAAAAATTTGTCGTTGCACACCCAATACCGACAAAAGATGCACTTGTAATAGCAAAAACATTGGTTGAACAATTTATTTTGAAATATGGTCAATTTAAGGTACTTAAATCCGACAGAGGTACAGAATTTACAAATGAACTTATGAAAAACATATGTTCACTATTACAAATCAAGCAAATATTTTCAACACCATACCACCATGAAACATTAGGTTCAATAGAAAGAAACCATAGGGTTCTTAATGAGTTCTTGTTGACAACTGCAAATGATTATGAATGGGATAAATGGATTCCATATTTCAGTTTTGCCTACAATACGGCACCACATATAGATACGGGATACTCGCCTTTCGAATTAGTTTATGGGAAATTACCAAGCCTACCATCTGACATAATAAATAATAAAATAAAAACATATAATTATGACGACTATGTACAAGAGCTACGAGTCACACTACAATTTGCGTTAAATAAGGCAAAGGAATTATTAGTAAGATCAAAAGAAAAAAGAACAATTAACTATAAAAATAAAAATGAACTTAATCTTAACGTAGGAGATTTAGTATTAGTTAAAATAGAAGATAGGAAAAAGAACCAAAGTCCATATAAAGGACCATTTAAAATAATAAGTAGAGATGGTGTAAACACCACGATAGATTACAAAGGAATAAAGAAAACTTACCATAACAACAATTTAAAACCATTTAAAACATAGAATAAAAATCCTAATATATGTAACTGCCAATATATGTACGTAAAAATAAGACATAAACGTGTATATAAATATACAAATTAACTATATATATAAGTAAATTATAAGAAATATTGTAACAGTACTATGAAGTTGATTAGAAAAATTCCTCCCTAATTTTTCTCTTAAGGGTGAGGGTGTAGTGTACCACACAAGTCTACAATGCTTGCACAATGAATACAACGAAACAATAAATAAAGTATCAATAATATTTCTTTTGTTGTATGCATGGTGCAATGCTAAATTGCTTGTGAGGAACTATTTGAGTGACACATTTCTGTTTGAGTGCAATTGTAAATACAAAGTACAATGATTGGTCAAATAGAAATGTGAATATGAAACTTCATAGTATTGAAAGAGAAAGAAGAAATAATTGTATGTTATAATAAGTTAGAAAGGTTAAGATTAATTTTCAAAACTAGTATATAAGCATAAACAAATTATAATAAAAACAGACTTTAATTTAAAACATAAACTGGCTACATCAGCCTTGTCTTATTTTGAAGTTTCAAGAATCTTTTGGCAGTTCTTTCGAACGCCTAACTCTCAAGCTGGTATCCCTAACAGCTGTATAAAATAAACAAGGGACTATAGGGAACCAAATACTATACACGTTACACTACAAAATACTATACACGTAACATTACACGTAAGAACAGGTTTAATAATGAAGAAATTCTCCCAAAATAGATAAAAAATATCGACACCTATTGCATAAATCTGCTAGTCTAATGATTAAAATGTTTCAATATAATCTTCACATTGAAAATAATTTAAAGCTATGAAAAATTCTTAAAAAAAGATCGAACTTTTTCAAATAAAAAGTAAAAGTAATAAAAATAACTAAAATGTATCAAAAATTAAAAAAAATTAATGAATGGTTGGTCAGGCTTTGAAACCGTACCTTCTTACCCGGTGGCACGGTTTCGAATCCTGAACACAATATAATGCTATTTTTTTAGAATTTTCGATACATTTTAGTTGTTTTTATTACTTTTACTTTTTATTTGAAAAAGTTGTTCCACAATTTATTTAAAAAACCAGGCACAATCTCATTTATAATATTTTTTTTAATTTTTCCTTTTTTTCCAATTTTATGAACTATAAAAGGTTTATTTTTCAAAAATATCCAATATGTAATCAGATAGGATTAAGTACAGTGATAAAATAATTATATAATGAATTTAGTAAGTTGTCGAAGTTTTTATTTGATATAATATAATATTAATAACAAAAATAAAAATAACTTGACGGTGTAAGAAAAAATATTAAATTATAAAATATAACAACATATTTTAATTCATTATTTTAATTAATTTTTTCTTTGAAACTCGTATGGTGTACGTATGTATGTAAGTAAACTAGTGGTATTCTGATAGTTGTCTTTTTAAAATTTTGTTAACTTTTCCATTAACTTATCTGTATTGCGGTTGGACCAGACGATAAAGGTTTTGGTTCAATATAACTTGTATATTTCTGATATAGATACACAATGGAATTACAAACACAATTAATTTAAAAAATACGAATTCGGTAATTCATATTCAGCCTGCTAAGAAAACAGATGAATTTAATTAAAAACATTTTTTATTTAAATCTTCTTCTGCGTTTACTAAGTAAGACATAGATATAAATATGAAATATTACGATAATGTCGCAAACAGAAAGCATTTTGCTGTCAAATCCAACCCATAATTCGGCTTATATTCGTAATAGTTAACCATTAATCCGCGTCCAATTCCGTAGTGCGTGCTATCGATATGCGATATTCCGCAAAACTATGATTTTTTTAGGTGTTTTTGATGAATGTAAGACCAGTTTATTTTATATGAATATGAAGAAATCAATTTTTTATCTCCTAAGATCTTAACTTATCATTTTGTATATGTTAAATTGGGGAAAATACGATAATATGCACAAAAAAATGAAATACAAATATGTATGCATATTTTTGGAAATTTTCCCCAAACATTCTGATCTAAAAATCGAAAGTTCATATATATGATATGTACGATAGGAACTGATTGTTTGAAAAATATATGATGAATTGCGAACTATTCTTAGAATACATTTTAATTAAGCCCACATTAAATTATTCAATTGGATAATGCAATCTAGAAGCTAAATATAAATTTGTGGAAAGTAGGTATTTGCAATACTTTTATTCAAAATACAAATGCATTTAAAATTTTTATTTCAAATACAAAATAGTTTTTAATAAAAGTGTAATTTTCACAATGGAAATGATATTTTTAAGTTTTTTTTAAATAAATTTTGGAAATAATTTCCAATATTGCAGTTGCAATTTTTAGAATATGCGCTATTTTCGCGAGGTTTTAAATTTATTAGTTTCTTTGCTAATTACATTTTGGAGCTTGATATCAAATTAAATTCTTACATCAAACTTTGTTTTTATTTTATAGAAAAATGGCAATTAATTGCAGTGCTTTTGAAGATTAACTCACGGATGTTACAGAATGAAAGAAACATTTCTTATCAAATTCTAGCCGGGAAGAGATTTTTCTGCTTTGTTATGTGTTACTAAGTATCCAAACAACATTTTAATTGTCAAAAGATTTTTTATCACATTGTACAAATACAATAATAATACCGGGTTCTGATATACTGCAGGTACGCTCTGCACCTGAATATAGAAAATAATTAAAATTACACAAGTATAACACAGGATGTAAGCATCAATTTTGTCTTTCTTCTGAAATCGCAAATAGTCATAAAAAATTAAATATTAATACATTTTCAAAACAAAACGAAAATTCAATTTCATTGATTTTGTATATTTACTCGTACATAGTGTCTTGACGATCCATTACATTTCTTTAATATAAATAATATAAAAAATAATTAGGGTTATTTATATACGAAGAAAATGTAAGCGATAAAAAATACTGTAATATGCATGCATAATATTATAATAATAAAAGTACAAAAATAAGTTTAAAGAAACAAACAAAAACAAAACAACAAATCATTGCTTTTCGATTGTTTAAATATACACATGTATAACAACATGTGTACATGTGTCCATGAACGCATTTCAGTATGTATGTAATATATGTGTGACAAAAAGGGAAGATTTACAACAACCACACCAATTTCCATCAAGAATTTGAAATTTTAGTATTTTATAATAAATAAGATATATTATCTTCTTAAACGCGTAAACTACTGTGAAAAGTACAACTGCTCTGTGGTGTACAGGAAGCGGTCGTGACTACCAACCAAGAGGTTGTGGGATTAAATCCCCACGTAACTTTTAAAAAAAAAAATTTTAAAGTAAAAATATTTCGAATGCCATTTTTTTTGCTCATATTTTAGTCGTTAATGGACCGACTTCAATTATTTTCAGTCTAAACCTTCGTAGAATTCCATACAATAGATCTGCTTCATAAAATTTACCGTAGGACAGTTGGGGCCATAAAAAAATAACAGAATAGGAAATATATCAAAAAAAAGTCTTTTGGCTATATTTCATTAATTATTGGCCCGAGTTTTGTTATTTTCAAACCGAACAAATCTATGAAAAATTCCAAGAGAATGGTAAAAAATTTATTTCTCTATGTTGTGTTAATTCTAACTACACCAAAATGTAGCAGACGGACATCGCTCATTCGACTTCTCTATAAGGATCCTGAATATATATACTTTATTGGGTCTTAAATGAATAATGAAGAAATTACATACGGAATGACAAACCTATATATCCCCTTTCCAAATTTTTTGGTGAAGGGTATAATTAATATGATTTTTAAAATTAATAAAAAACACGTTTTTAAAATATATGTATTTGTATTTAATTTTTAATTTATATACATATGTACATATAAACATATATGTATATGTATGTATATATGTAACAAAAAACATAAATAAAAAAAATAAAGTCATTTACTAATATTTATAACTAAAAACATAAAAAATCTTAGGCTTTGATTAAAAAATTCATGGAATGGTTTCAGCCTTTTTATAAATTCATGCCTCTTGTGGCCAGTCTTAAAAAAAATCACAAAAACTATTGACTATTACATTCAATAAAATTCATATAAAAGTAATTTTAAATTTTCTAGATATGGTGGTAAATATTCGCCTTTCAGCATTTTAAAGCATTTCTTTAAAAATTATTAATAAAAAATTTAACTTAAATAAATAAAACGCCAAAAGAACCAACATCTTCAAGCTATCATGACTTTGCATTTGCATAGTATAGTTTAGTTTGCATTCCAATTTTTCAAAATGATGTTGGTCCTTTTGGCGTTTTTTTTGATTATTAATTAATGTCAATTAATCTTTGAGCAGAGAGCTCTTCAGGTAGCATTGAAATAATTTTCGATTGCACATCTTCTGTTATCTCTTTGGGCAACTTTGACAACAACGAATCAACATAATTTAAAAACGGCGTATTGTCGTTATTTCGGTTCTGGTTTTTTGCCAAATCTACCAATGTTGTCATCACGTCTGCCACTTTTAAAACACCTTATATCATTTCATTCATATATAATTTTTTTGAAGAAACTGTTTTATTTTTCTAAAAAAACAGGGAATAATTATTTTATTCAAAATATATATACTAAAGTTTGAAATAAACATAACGATCGTTGTACATAAGCATAACAAACAATCACCCAAATATTTAATTATTAAAATATATACAAGAACAATGAACAAACGCTCAAGTTTACAAAAACAAGTTTTTGAGCGAACATCCTTTGGGTGCTTGTTAGTGCATTATACTGTTTTATATACATATGTACATATATGCATGTACAGTAAAGTTAGATACAAGTTAGAGTCTACTTACATATGAATAAGTATGTTTTGTTAAGTCCGATGAAGTAGCAGGTAGCATCTCCAAATCACTAGAAATATCTTGCGCTGGCTGTAAATCTGGTGAGCACAGCACTTCTGAGCAACTGGTTCTGAAAACAACATTTTCATAAAGAATGTAAGTGATATAAAAGCAACAAAATTTTATGACAATAATAGTTACGTTCTTAGCTCCGACGCCTCGGTCATAAATTCAAGGTCCTCAGAAAACTCCCATGGATCTTGAGATTCTAAGTCGCATCCACTTCCAGATTTTTTTGTCACCTTGCGTTTTTGTTTGTAATAACGTTTGCTGTCCAGAATGTTCCTCCAGTTTTGCTTACATGCTTCATCTTCGTAGTGTATAAATTATATTGGAGAAGTTACATCATATTTACATAAATATCTATCCTACTACTTACCGGGTTTTCCAATTTCCTTAGCAATTTCCCTCTACGATGCTCTTATAGCGTTGCGGTCGGAATGTAGCTTATGTGACTTATTTCAAATACTTTTCCTTTTTTTTATAGCTGATATAAGTATACGCTTCTCTGTGTCACTAAATTTAATTTTATCTTTTTCAATTTGTGTCATGTTTTGACTATTTTCCATTATTTTAAAGATTTTTGCGCAACAAACTTAAAATTAAAACCACAATGCAAGTTAAATATGATCAGCTGCTGTTTGAAATTCCGTACGAAATAAGTGGTGTTAACATTATTTCGCAGTTGGAAAATAATGCTGCCAGAAACATTTCGTACGTTTTCACAAGATGAACAGAGTACAACTTCGGCCATATTATTTTGCAATTATTTCACATGAATTTTTTTATATGGACTTTTGACAGCAGTTCGCACGAAATGATGAACAGAGCAGCAGAACGCGCGGAAAGTTAAACAAAAGTACATTAACAAAAAAACAATGATGTTGCCACGTCTCTAAAATAGGTATTATTGCCATTTGCATACATTTTATGCTTTAGCATCATTGAATTTACCCATTAAAATTTATAATTTTTGATAACATCAACACTTTCATTATAAGTTTAATTAAATTTTGTTTCAAATTGTTTGTTTAATTCAATAAAATAACAATATTTCACTTGGCTCTTATATTTTGTGAATCTGGTAACTACAGATGTATTTTCAAACAAAATAAAACAGCTGGCTTATAAAGACCAAAAAGTAAATCACGAAGATTCCCAAACAAAAGTATATTTTCTTTAAAAACAAGCGATGTCTTCAATAATTTGTGAATTTTTAAATTTATTTTGTGTAAAAGATATAATATTATTGCATGAATAAGTAAAGAACACATTATATAAAGTACACAAGCAGTTTGTTTTTAAGTTCATAGCAAAATAATTACAAAATATGAGCAAGTGCTTTAAAATCGACAGTCGTTTAGCTTACCGGTTTCAAATCACGAGATTACTAAAATTTTTGTGCGTAGAACACCATTTCAGAAAAGTGGTTTCCAGAACATGCATAAATCTTCTTTATATTATAAGCACTATATTGTTGTCTAAAGTTCTTGTTATAAAAAATGTTTTGGGGAAAAATTATTGTATATTTTAATCAAGACATTAAAATATGTATATTCAGAAAAAAATTTATCAAAATCCATTCAGTTTTTGTTTGGTGCGCATGCAGAAATGCGCTCGCAGACAGAGGAACAAACAGACAAAGACTTAAAAAAATTTTGTTTCGCATTTTAATTCCATTATCAGCTGCACAACCACCATCAACAAATATTTTATGTACAAACACGAACTTGTTACAGATTTATGTACATATGTACATATGTATGCATTGATATGGAAGTAAGAGATAGGTTATTGAGACAAACAAATTTGAAAACTTTACAAGTGACGACTTTTTGCTAGAAATTTATATTGTAAAATAAACTTTTATTAAGATATGTGATGTAATACTTAATCTCCATATGAAAATATCTTTTTCAAATACTTCGATGAGTTCGAAGCGCGGTTTCTTAACCATTCACCGATTGCCCTCAAAATTTATTGTGTTCAGTTTTAATCAAATTTCATAAATTTGGAGAAATTGACATATTTATGTACATACATAAACTGTATTACATATTTAAACAATAACCATTTCTTCTTATTTAAGGTCTACGAAAAGTCTACCCTTACTATTTTACTTTTACAACATTTACCAAAGGACGTTGGGTCGATGAAAAGATTTTAGATGTATTTGCTAGAGAATTTAGAGCACATCCAGCTGAAGAATATGAACGCTGCATTAAATCGGGAACGTTAACTGTTAACTATGAAAAAGTGCCTGTCGATTACAAACTTAAACACAATGATTTGCTTGCAAACATCGTTCATCGGTATGTATAAGTTCACTATATAATTATTTTAGTTTTAATTAGCTTATAGCCGCTTATAAAAACACAATATTCCACCTTCGGATAAAGGAGACATGTTCCCTGGTCCACAGAAGAATAATTTTTTATCGCTGCATATTTTGTAAATCATTTGTAAAATGTATCAAGTATAATACATGAACGAGTCGTTACAAAATTACATGTATCATGATATAATGATCCTTTGAACGTGCTATATACAATTTTGAAGTAAATTGGTTATAAATAGTTGGAGTTTTGACATGTAAACATGTGTTCTTATTAAGGTAGCATCACGTGCAAAGTAAACAGTTGCAGTGTTGAAATGTAAACGTGCGTTTTATTTGTTTAACTCATGGTAGAATAATATATGTAGGTAGTGTCGAAGCGTTAAAGGACTTTTTTTGGTTTGGGTCTGTCAAAATTTGATTATGTACAGTCGAACTTCTGTATAGTGAACTTCTGTATAGTGAACTTCTATACAATGAAGCTCTCCCTACTACACTGAAAGAAAAACGCTTCGTTGCGGGAATGAAACCATTACGTTGACACCTTTACATTAATGCAACGAAAAGTTTCATTAATGGAATGAAAATTTACGTTATAGTTACGAAATTTACATTCCTGCAATGAAACTTCTCATTTGGGTCTTTTTTACATTTTATAGTGTCATTACTGGTACGAAACAATTTACATTCGGGTAATGAAAAAGTTCAATGCAATACTTAAGGCATTAACCGACCCAAAAAATTAATATAATTACCTTTGCGGTGTAAAAAATGCATAAATAAATTATTTTACCAGCAATATTTGCTAATTTTTCACTAATTGCAGATATTGCAGATTTTTTTTTAAATAATGAAACTTTTTTGTAACCCCAATGAAGGTTTTCGTTTAAAAATAATTTTTTGTTTTTGCATTTTTCTTATGAAAGTTATGGATATATGCTTAGATTATTGAAGTTAGGAACAGTTACTGAATAGGAAAATAGATTAATTTTTTTTTTATAAATTTTCTTACAATACGTAAATATAAAGAAAAACTAATGACAGTTATCGTTAGACTTATGTCATTTTTCACACAACAAAACCGTTTATGGCTACAAACCCATCAACACTTAAATGCAAATGCGATTCATATATAGAACGTAAGATTTCATTCGATTTATGACAAGTTTCATTCAACAGCCAAAGCCGAGAAACAAGAACAAAAAACCTTAACAAATTATAACGGCACATAGCTTAAAAACTCACAAACGATAGTTTGAAGTCGTATATGCAATGATTTTGTCATTAGAACGACGTAAAGCGTCATTAATTTATTGCACTCTTTTGGAAGCAAAAAAAGAGAGAGAGAGAGAATAAAAAAACAGTATGTAAGCCCATACAAATCTTAAAAGTAAATTGTAAATAAAATGATCTCGTTATTTATGCAACGAAATGTGTAATTTTTGCTTCATTAACTCTAATCAAGAATGGCGAGGGAGAGAAAACGAAAGCTCAACACATTTTTAGAGGAATACAAAAATTTAGCAAAGAAAAATAACGGGACATAAATAGTTTTTGAAATGTTTTACGTATGTATGCGTGTACGGTAACAACAAATCATATTTTATTGTTGAAAGTTTTGCTACAGCTCTATAGTTTAGTTTGAACAGCCGCGAGACCAACATCTTAAGAGAAATAAAAATTCTTGAAGTTATAATTTGGTAAGTACATACATATGTACACATTAAAATGAAGTGTTTTTTGTGCCAAAAAATATTTAATGAAAATGAAAGCTACTTTAATCATTTAAAATGCTATCATTTTCTTAAATGCAATGACGATTATAAATGCTGCGGTAGCATTTATAAAAATTCAACGATATTTAAGAGACATGTACGAACAAGGCACCAATTTGGAAAACGAACCAATAGTGGTGATTGTACAAATTTAAAAAGTGCTGTGAATAATAGTGAATTGTCAAAAAGACAGCGATTTTGCCAAAGCGTTCCAAAACACGGCCACAATAACAAGTTGGGAGGGACAATTTTTGAATCTCTTTAATTACCTAAATAGTCAGGGAAATATAAAGGACCAAAATATTAAGGCAATTTTATCTTCAATAGACAAAGAACATATGGAACAAGGTAAAATGTATTATGCTTATTTAATATTAAGGAAAAATCACTATATGAATAATATTTAAATTTTCAGACAAAGAACTTTTTCATCTTAAAGTATTGTGGTGCTTGCATTATTCTCTACATCCAACAAAGAAATTTTTGCGAAAAAATGTCAACGGGAAGAGAGAATATGGCAAGTTTACGATGAGAGATTCCCAAGAGTCATTTATATATATAAATGCAACAATGCAGTCTTTGGATGATCATTTAGACTTTTTATCCAAAAGAGGTGATCCCATACAGCCATTTGTTTTGGCCTTAGGAGACATTAAAACTTTTCAAATTAATAATTATTTTGTGTATTTAGATGGCCAACTAATGTCTTTCAAGAGCTTTCAGAGAGCGTTTGATATATGTTTTAAGTCGTTTCATTTGTTTAATGTAGAATACCCGTTGGCATCTGGTCCCTTTTGGACATTTGTAGAACACTTTTTTTATAGTATGTCAAAAACTGAAAAAAAGAATACAAAAGTTTGCATTCTTTTAAATGAATTGTCAAAGATCTGATTGTATATGTATGTACCTTATTGTAGTCTTTTATACATAAAATTTTCACAGTAGATTGGTTATCTGATTATGTGCTTATGCAGCTATATGTATATTAGCAACAAAAAAATACTGTGTAAAAAAATATATCTAGACAAACATATACATATTGTGACCAGATAACTAGTCTACTGTGAACATCTTAAATATTTTGATGATTTCACACTGTGACAATAAAAATATACTTTTAAAATTACTTGATTATACATATATATATATATATATATATATATATATATATATATATATATATATATATATATATATATATATATATATATATATATATATATATATATATATATACGAGTATATATATATATATATATTTATCTTTAAACTTAATATTAATTTGCTTTGATGCAATTTTAATTGAATTTTTTAAAACCTCATTTACTATAGACTTATTTGTTTTTCGAAAATTGTTAAAACTCGGTAAAAAATACGGCCCAGCCTACTCACTAAAAGTGCATTTATTTAAATTTTTAACTTTTGTATGTAATTTAAATCTTACAGTTTGTGCAAATATCTATACAAATGAAATAAAACTAATTGAATTAAAACACAAAAATTATTTTATTTAACAGCATCATTTATACTATAAACAACGTTCATAGTATAAATGAACAATGTCATTAATACGACGATACAGTGTTCATATTATTAATGAATAATATCATTAATGCGATGATGTGGTATCATTATATTAATGACATTTTACATTTCAGCAATGATAGGGTGTCATTATATATCTGAATTAATGTCATTAATGAAATGAAGTTCTTCGTTAAATATATGTAACATTTACATCATAGTTATGAACATATTTCATTGCATCGATGAAAAAATATCATTTCTTAGATGAAAAAGTATCATTAGGAGGACAAACTATTTTCATTGCAATAACGAAATTTTTATATTCCAGGTATGTAAGCTTACGTTGTATTAATGAAATTACGTCATTGTATTAATGACAAAATTTCATTGCATGTACAACAATTTTGAAAGTAATGAAACATTTTTCGTTACAGGAATGAAGCCTTACGTTAGTTGAAAAATAATGACAAAATCATTACTGTAACGTAAGAAATCATTGTATTTACGAAGGTTTTCCTTTCAGTGTATAAATTCATTTCAAAAACACAGCTTTCTCGTTCCAATATTATTCTCCAATATTCCAATATTCATCTCCTTAAAATGAATTTCCATACAGAGAATTTTTCTTTACAATGAAGCAATTTTTCTGACGTAAATTTGAGTTGCTTGCACGTTCGTCTCCATATAATGAATTATTTGAAAAAAGCTTCCGCTACGCATATTAGCAACACTGTGTGACGAGAACAAAGTAATATATAAATAGGGGATTCCCAAAAGATGAAAAAACATAACAACGAAAAGAAACAAAGTCCAATCACTAACAATTTCGAAAGTATTTGCCCGTTTTCAGTGAACAAAAATGACTAAGCGAAGTAGCATTTCTTTTGAAAAAAAAAATTATTTTTAATTAATAAAGTTGATGATGAAGGAAAAAAAGATACAGCTAGGCAGTTTGGAATTCTTCGCAGCACTTTATCAAATATTTAAAAGAAAACAAGGCATTAAAATAAAAGTGCAAAACATATCATTTCTGTAAAATGAAGTTTCTATATAATGAAGCGATTTTCTGGTCCCATGCAGATTCATTATAGGGAAGTTCGACTGTATTACTAACACACAATCACACTACTAAAGAAGCACACTTTAACATGGAAATAAGAAACAAATTGCCATTTTTCTTCGATACTACCTGTATTATTCTACCATAGTTTAACTACAAGTTTGTAAAATAAGATGGCTACTCGTGCGAAGTATACCGATGAAGACATTCAGTGTGTTTCAGCCCAGTACACATCGAAAAAATAAACCTACATAAAAGATACAACTCTGATACTAGGCAAACAGGTGTAGTAACCGAATAAAGAAATCCTGCAAAAAGTTGTTATCGTTCCACGCTTACACTCTGTTTCTACTTTAATATCTTGCCGTATAAACAATACACATCATCGAGAACCTTCGTTAGAACAGGAGTGCGAATAATTAATTTGATATTTACACACATTTTTAAAACTCGTGCCCATTTATTTAACTCAAATAAAATCAAAAAATAAAATTAAGTCAGGCGAAACGAAACCAAAAAAACTATATTTTTTTATTTTTTGTAGTCTAGATTCAGCCACTCGCACTAAAAGTGATTCTTACAAGAAAACGATGATGAGGGGTACTACAGTGATGGAAGTGATGAAATGTGTCAACCTGATGAGGAACGCAATGATGAAAATGAAGAAAAATACCTAGATAAAACCCTAAACTGAGTTGAAATAGAGTTTTCAGGAAATGCACATGATCCATTAGATGTTGTTAAAACATACCATGACAGTAATCAAAATTAAGAAAATTAAAAACGGGTGGACGATGTTCTTCCAATTGGCAGAGAACAGTTTACAGGTGATTCCGCAGTACAAAACATGCACGATGCCTTAGCAGAATAAGGTAGTATCACTATAGTAAAAAAAGTTGAGGACTTCATAAATTATGATGCTAGTGAGATAATGGTAGAAAAAAACAAATGCATATGCTGAATATTTGAAGATGTGACATACAAAACGATTTTCGAGAGTTTGCACTTTGGATCGATGTCGAAAGAGAGGAATTGAAAATTTTTTTGGCAACATACTCTATAGTAGGGTGGATAAGAAACCAACTTTAGACCATTATTGAAAGAAGTATAAACTATATTTTATATCGTTTATTCATAAAATGGGTATCTCACATTATCGATTCTGTAGTATACCAGACAACACAGATATTTTGCACAGAATTCAACTTTTAATAAATGATATAATCATAAAGTTTCGTGAATTAATTGTTCCTGGTGATACAATTGTTTTAGACGAATATCAAATCAATCATCAAGCCAACTTGCATCAAAACCTCACAAATGTGGAATGAAAATTTATAAAATGTAATACTGTACCCTTATGTGACGAATCAATATTATCTAGAATTGTCATTATATATGTATCTACTTGTATGAGATTAGATTTTTTATAAAGAGAAGTAACACTCAGGCAATTAATATGCCTGCTAACCAACCAGAAAGTGTGTTTGTTACCTTCTTTGGCAAAGGGATAGTGAGAGAGAACAGATGGTGAAAATGAACGCTTATTATTAGAAATTTTTTTCTTTAGTAATTACTGCGGCTATGATTTCCATGTAAATACATGTTTTATGTCGTTTGTCTAAATTCGGAAAACAAAATATCTTTACGAATCACATTTTTTGTTTAATTTGGATTATTAAAATTCATATTTTCAATTTTATAGGCGAATGAAATTCGCACTATACAAATTTATTAAATTTCCTGTAATTGTGGTAAGATTTAGATGTTTTCGCATAAAAATTACCAGAAAAATATATTTTTAAAAAGAATATAAAAGTCTCATAAATTGGTCACGGTCAGTACCACCCATCGTAAAATGCACCCATATGTCGCTATATTTTTTCCAGGCATACATATATAAATTTGTTTTTTTATATTTTTTGTTTAATTATTAGTATTATTATTAAAATATTTTTATATGTATATTAAAATACGTTTTCAGTGGACTTTGAAATTTACGCAAAAAACTGTTTGAAATTCAAATCACAGAATATTCCCTGTACATTTATACATGTACGCGCATTAGATAAAATACTAACCAACTGTTTTCAGTTTGGCAAGAAATTCAAATTAAAATTCATTTGACTTTGGAATTTTGGAAAAAAAAATTAAGCTGAATTTTGACAAATCTCATGGACATTTATTTAACAATTATTGTTATTGTAAATATACTTGCATCCGTTGCCTTTGATACAAATTCAAAAAAGGAGAATGGCAACATTAGCAAAGCGATACCAAGCCGATTTATACAAGTTGTTGTGTACGGCATAATAGTTCAAAACTGTACTATTTAAAATGAAAATTTCATCTAGTTCGAGTAGTTCAATTGATTGATTCGTTCAATTGAACTAGTTTGTTCGTGAACTACCCAAGACTAACAGAAACTAATTCACAATGAGTTTACGGTTTGCTAATTGTTACAATTCATATCTTAACATAATGTTGTTACGAAATATAACAGGATGTACATGGTATAGAAATATTGTGTATAATAAATGCATTTATGAAATAAAATTATAAGTGTATATTTAAGATACAACAATTAAAAAATAATATTGTTTAAATTAAATGTAATTTAAACACATATCATTTGTCTTCTTTGGTGTTTCGGAAAAATTTTAAATTATGATATATTTTCAATGTTGCCAAAAAAAATTCTAATATAAAAAAGTTTCTTATATCATTTTTTCTTATATACGATTTTCTTTTATAGAAAATTATTTGTATGGAAAGTATAGAAAAAGACCTGGTTTTTTGGATCCACTTTTTTATACGCGATTTTTTTTTTATATGGGCTTATATCCGGTATCTACTGTACATAAGAACCAAAATATTTTAATAAGTTATCAATTAGCTTTGATCAATAAATGCGCTGCAAACTTCCAATTTTTTTTTAGTTTTCAAAGCAAATAAAAAGGAAAATAGCAATATTTGCTTCTCCTTTTGTCTAAAACAAAAAAAGAATTTTAAAAGGAAACAGAATTTTAACACACTGATCTTATGCTTTTCTGTATCAGGAAAAACTAAAAATTTATTTCATGGAACAAGATTAGGAAGAGCTGAAAGAAGCTGAAGCATGCTGTGCACAATTGCTTAAGGAAGAGTGCCAAGACATAAAGATGCCAGACATCCTAGAAAGAGGCCTAATACCGAGGAAGCTGAGAAAGACGAAGGCCAAAGAACCGGTTTACCCCATATTCCTGCTTCCAAACACAAAAAGCAAGGGGTAGAAAACTTCACAGGGCGAAGATAGAACTGCGAGTGCAACGCAAAACAATTAAAAAAAAAGTAGAGACCAAACAGCTAAAGAAACGGACAAAGAAATTAATTTTTGCAATGAAAACACTAATAATAATTATTATAAAATTTTTTGTACTATTCATATGTTAATAATAAAACTCAAGAACTAGAAAATTGGGCAGAAAATAAAACACTTAAAGTAGGAAAACTTTCTTCTCCGTTAAAAAGAACAAATTTAAAACGTATTAAAAATTTTAATTATCTTTGCACTTTTTCAATGCATGTTTTAAATTTTTTTTTACAAATATATAGGCTAGGATAATTCTAGCAATTATAATTACACCAATGATAATATTTATAGACATAAAAATAAAAAAATTTAAATGAGATTTTTATGGCTTGAGTTCAAAGATGAGTTTAAACATATCTTCTTAATTTAAGAAATTATTTTTGGATAAATTCATTATTCTATTAAGAGAGTACTTTTTATTTGAAACAATTTATTCATCAGACTAGATTTAAACTCAAGCCATAAAAATCTCATTTCAATATATACCTTAAAACAGTTCAACAATTACCTATAAATATTAATTAATAAAAAAATTTGTAATAAAAAAAAATGAAAGACCTAAGTAATGAGAATAAGATAACCTTATAGCGGTACTAAAGAAATATCAAAATGTATTCCACTAAGAAGATGATCATTTAACAACCAATAATGTTTGTAAACAGACTATAGAACTACATGACGATAGCCCAGTACATATAAAAAACTACCGTCTCCTGCAGGCACAAACAACAAAAATAAACTCGCAAGTACTAAAATTTTTTAAAAACAACTTTATTGAACCAACCATAAGCCCATATAACGCACCACTATTGTTAGTACCAAAAAACGGTCACACAGAAATGGAGATTAGTTGTAGATTTTAGAAAACTAAACGACAAAATTGTCAATTTCACAGATTGGGCAGAGCAAAATATTTTTCGACATTAGACAAAACAAGCTCTTTCTATCAGATGGATCTTGAACAACCGTCTCGCCCATACACAACATTTTCAACATCTAACGGACATTACCATTTGACTTAAAGATATCATCGAACAGTTTTCAACGTATATTAACAATAGCTCTATCAGAACTAGAAAGTGAAGTTTTCCTGTACTTGAACGATATAATAGTCTTTGGATGTAGTCCAAAACATCATAACACAAATCTCATTAACGTATTTAATAGACTCAAACAATACAACTTGAAACTTAATGCTGCTTTTAGAAATCAGAAGTAGTACATCTAGGACACCTAATAACAACAGACGGAATAAAACCCGACCCAGCAACATTTGAAGCAATAACAAAATATCCGATACCAAAAAACACAGATGATGTTGGGAGATTTGTTGCATTTTGAAATTATTATAGAATTTTTATAGAAAAATTTGCAGAAATAACAAAATGTTTAAATTCTTTGTTAAAACAAGTAAGAGTGATATATTCGGCTGTGCCGAATCTTATATACCCTTCACCATAGCATGAAGTGACGAAAGAAGTCACAATCACAAAAATTCACGCTCACGAAATACGGAAAATTTTTATTTAAATTAAGAATTTAAATGAAAAAAATTACATTAAAGCAAAAAAATCGTCAATCACCGTTACGGACGCACGCTCACGTGCATAGTATAGGCTGATTTCATAAACACAGCTTGCAAAGTAACACTGGAAGCATGAGTTTACAAAGCATTCTAGTGTTGCTTTGCAAACTGCGTTTATGAAGTCAGCCATAAATTATGACTTCCGTAATTTGTAACCCTTTCTTTCCTAGAGTGCATTATAAAAATATGAACATCCCTTTATTAGCACTTAAATCAGTTTTCACACATCCAAGAATGGTTTCACCGTCTTTATCAATAAGCCAGTGGTCTTCGACTAAACAAAGAAATGATTTGAAACGTAAGAACAGGTTTAATAATGAAGAAATTCTCCCAAAATTTATAAGAATATCGCCAGCTATTACATAAATCTGCTAGTCTAATGATTAAAGTGTTCCAATATTATCTTCATATTGAAAATAATTTAAAGCTATCAAAAATTCTTAAAAAAAAGAACAAACTTTTTCAAATAAAAAGTAAAAGTAATAAAAATATCTAAAATGTATCAAAAATAAAAAAATAATAGCAGGATTTGAAACCGTACCCCACCCGTTGGCACGGTTGGGAATACTGAACACAACACAATGCTATGTTTTTTAGAATTTTTGATACATTTTAGTTGTTTTTATTACTTTTACTTTTTATTTGAAAAAGTTTTTTCCACAATTTATTTTAAAATCCAGGGCACAATCTCATTTATAATAATTTTTTTTTTAATTTTTGCGTTTTTTCCAATTTTATGAACGATAAAAGGTTTATTTTTCAAAAATACCCAATAAGTTATCAGACAGGATTTTGTACATTATATAATGAATTCAGTAAGTTGTCGACATTTTTATTTGATATAATATAATAATAATACCAAAAATTAAGATAACTTGACGGTGTAAGAAGAAATTTTAAATTATAAAATATAACAACATATTTTAATTCATTATTTTAATTTAATTTTTTCTTTAAAACTCGTATGATGTACGTATGTATGTAACTAGTGGTATTCTGATAGTTGTGTTTTTGAAATTTTGTTAACTTTTCCATTTACTTATCTGTATTGCGGTTGGACCAGACGATAAAGGTTTTGGTTCAATATAACCTGTATATTTCTGATATAGAATCACAATCGAATTTCAGCCACAATTGATTTAAAAAATACGAATTCGGTAATTTATATTCAGCCTGCTAAGAAAACAGATGGATTTAATTAAAATATTTTTTACTTAAATCTTCTCTTGTGTTTGTAAAATTTTACTGTGTAAGACAGCAAAAAAAAAATACAAATATGTATGCATATACCATTTTTAGCTCGCGAACTATTATCGATACGCCCTACAAATGTTTTTGAAATTTTACCCAAACATTCCGGTGTATATGATAGGAACTGATTGTTTGAAAAATATTTGGTGAATTTGGAACGATTCTTAGAATACATTTTAATTAGGCCCACATTAAATTATTCAATTGGATAATGCAATCTAGAATCTAAATATAAATTTGTGGAAAGTAGGTATTTGCAATAATTTTATTCAAAATACCAATGTATTTTAATTTTTCCATTCCAAATACAAAATAGTTTTTAATAAAAATTAAATTTTCACAATAGAAATAATATTTTGTAAGTTTTTTTACTCTAATATTTTGGTATTTTTTAATCAATATTGATCATTCAATTTTTCTGATGTTCGCATATTTTTAAGAATTTTCGACATTTTAGAGATTATTTCAAGACTTTTGCCAATCGGCACAATTATATGATTTTTTTTAAATAAATTTTGAGACTAATTTCCAATATTGCAGTTTCAATTTTCAGAATATGCGCTATTTTCGCGGGGTTTTCAATTTTTTAGTTTCTTTGCTAAAATCGTTTTGGAGCTTGATATCAAATTAAATTCTTACATCAAACTTTGTTTTCATTTTATAGAAAAGGCAATTAAGTGTAGTGCTTTTGAAGATTGACTCACGGTTGTTATAGAATGAATTTATATTGAAAGCAACAGTCAAATACCAAGTTGTCAATATAAAATCCAAAAATTAGAAAAAGCAAAGTAAATATGTATACTGAAAGTTTCAATTAAAAATATTTGGGATCAGGTATCAAATTCTAGCCGGGAGAGATTTTTCTGCTTTGTTCTGTGTTACTAAGCATCCAAACAACATTTTATTGTCAAGAGGTTTTTTATCACATTGTACAATTACAATACTAATACCGGGTTCTGAAATATCGCACCTGAACATATAAAATAATTAAAATAATTATTCTGTGCACACAAGTATAAAACAGGATATAAGTATCAATTTTGCTTTCTTCTGAAATCACATATAGTTATAAAAAATGAAATGTAAAGACATTTTTAAAGCAAAACTTAAATTCAATTTCATTGATTTTGTATATTTACATAGTGTATTGACGACCCATCGATTTGTGTTGACAAAAGTCAAAGTCGAAATGAAAATCAGCACTAAAAATTTTCTGTTGTTTTTGTGTTTGTTTACAGTTGAAAAATTATAGCACAAATTTAAATGTTTGGGGTATGTAATTTATATGCACCGTGTAAATAAATTACATTTCTTTAATATAAATAATATAAAAAATAATTATGGTTATTTATATACGAAAAGAAAATATAAGCGATAAAAAATACTGTAATACGCATGCATAATATTATACTAATAAACGTACAAAAATAAGTTTAAAGAAACAAACAAACAACAAATCTTTGCTTTTCCACTGTTTAGTTATTATGCTTATACAGACATATATATACAGACAATGTGTACATGTGCACCTAAACGCATGATAGTATCAATGCATGTGTTAAAAAATGTATGATGGTATCGGAAGAAATTACAACCACACTAATTTCCATCAAGAATTTGAAGTTTTAGTATTTTATTATAAATAAGATATACTCTTAAACTACTATGAAAAATACAACTGCTCTGTGGTGTATGAGAAGCGCTTGTGACGACTACTAACCAGTAGGTTGTAAGTATGAATCACAACTAGTGCTAGTAAAGTATTGAGTATTGGATACCGAATACCAGGTATTTCCTTTTTTTGTTACTTAATACTCAAAAGTAGTTACTCGATACTTTTAGAGTTGTATTTTTAAGCAAGTTGAGTGGCTAAAATAGTGCATAAAAATATATCACTGTATAAAAAGACAACTCGGTGTAAGATTCTTTAATCAAATCAAAACGAAATATTATTTTTTTTTGAGAACAATTAAATTATTTCTTAAGTTGTTGTTAACGTTAAATTAAAAGTTAGCTTAACATTTATTTTTTATTTAATAATAAAAGACATACAAATCCAATAATAGTTGAAGATCTATTTTTAATTTTTGAATAAACTACTTCAATTTGCAGATAAAACCTATGCGTTAAAAATTCAAAAAATCCGTTAAAAGTATCGAGTAGTATTGAGTACCCAATTGAAAAGTATTGAATATCAGTGAGTGGTGAAAAGTAGTAGAATTTGCCAGCACTAATCCCAACGCAACTTTTTAAAAAAAATTGTAAAAGTAAAATTATTTCGAATACCATTTTTTTGCCCATATTTTAGCCGTTAATGGACCGACTTCAATTATTTTCAGCATAAACCTTTCTAGAACTCCATTCAAGAGATTTGCTCCATAAAATTAACAGAATAGGACACATAACAAAAAAAGTCTTTTGGCTATATCGCATTAATTATTGGACCGAGTTTTGTTATTTTCAAACCGAAAAATTTTATGAAAATTTCCAAGAGAATGGTCTCAAATTTATTTCTCTATGTTGTGTGAGACCTTACAAGATTTGTACAAGATTTCAAAAGGAAAATAATCTTTTAACTAGTGAATTCACGCTCTTTTGATTTTTCGACGAAGTAGACTTTACCGGTGAAAATTACACACCTAATACATGGCATGGTTGAGTGGACGCAAAGATAGTATGAAGTATTGTAAACTGGATCAATCGCCTAGGTGATCATGACGCAACCAGTTGCTATGCGTGCGTAAATTACACAAGTCGTCTAAATCAGTGCCATTCAACCTATGGTACGCGTACCACTTGGTGGTACGCGAAAAATTTCCAGGTGGTGCGCGAAATCTTTTAAAATTTTTACGATTTCTATTTTGCAATTGGAAACAAAAAGAAAAATCATCATAAAAGTATACCTTTTTTGTAAAATTTTGAATTTTTAAATTTAAGTAACACTCTCATCTACATACATTTAATAAAAAATAACAAATGTAAGCGAATTGTAACCATACCAATAAATTATTTTTTTTAATTTTATTGTTTTTTATTATTAATAAATAAAATGGATTAAAAATTTTAAAATTGTTTGGTATTTATTGATCTAATTATTTTTTCAGTACATTATATTTTTTTTGGTGGTACGCGAAAAGTTTGTCGTGAATTTAGTGGTACACGAGCCAAAAAGGTTGAATAGCACTGGTCTAAATCGATATGCTGAGAAGAACAAAATTTATAAAGCAACTATAACAGCCACACTACCAGTGCTTGCACCTGAAAATTTTGTATCACCAAGACCGCCAACTCCATATCGTAGGACAGAATTTACAAGAATGACTAGAGCAAGTGATGTTACTAATAAAGATCCATTCGATAGCAATTATATCCTCCAACAGGGAAGAGATGGACCACAACTAATAACACAAATTGAAATGAGTTTCATTGTGGCCATATTGGGAATATCGGAGCGACTTGCCATATTTTCGACAGCGTTTTTAAAGCAAAGAATACTCACACATACTGATGTTAACTCTACGGCGTACCGCAAACGGCAAGCTGAATTTCTGAGCCTCTACACTCTAAATGATGACAATTCGTTCGCTTACTCCAACGATATAAAAGGTTTGGTGGTAAAAATGGGAATGAACTACATCGCTAGTGAGTGGAGATTATTTATTGAAGGTTCTGTTTCAAGCTTGAAAGCAGTGTTGTTGCATGCGTCAAACCAAAAACCTTCCATTCCGCTAGCAATGGGTATTAACATGAAAGAAAGTTATGAAACATTGAGAGATATAATGAAAAAAATCAAATTCTACGAAAATAAATGGAAGATCATCAACATTTTGCAATGGCTTACCAAAATTCTTTTGTTTTCTTTGTAATTAGAATTCGCGCTCACCTCTGAATCAATTCCAATGTAATTCGTGGAGACCAAGAAGAAGTCTGCAGGAACAAATGAAACAACATAGACTGAAGAATGCACCTTTAATTGACAATACTCAAGACATCTTGCTGCCACCGCTCCATATGAAATTGGGAATTGTAAAAAAAGTCATCAAAGTGGCTATTTAAATTTTCCAAACGCATTCGACATTAGTAACATAATACGAATATTTTTTATTATTTTTGTAATAGATAGCATAGTATGTATCTCAATGTTGAAGTAAAGAAAAAACAAATGAAATTAAAAAATTTTCGGGAAATTTTTTACTTTTGCGGCTACCTGAGCGCTACCGAAACGGTATTAAGACTCATTCCTAGGAAGTTTATATGTTCTATTATTTATTGAGATCTTATTGAGTACATTTTTTAGTTGATTGTTTTCTTGAATTTTTAACGGTTTGCTACCTATGGAGCTAAACAATGAAAAAAGGTTAAAAAAATAAAATTTTTTTAAATTTTTTGCGATTTTCATCTTGAAGCTGAAGCTTTTTTATTTTATATGTTGACAATTTTTGTTCTTCATAACAAGATCTACAAGTTTGCCTCAGAGTAAATCAAAATTCCGAACGGTTTGCAAGATATGAGTCTGAGAAAATGATCAGTATTTTGCAAAAATGACACCGAAGCCCCAAATTTTTGGTGGCCATAATAAAGTGCATCACTTTGATCAAAACTGGTACACCCCAGTCTTCCATTTTTTGGTTGCTTACACGTAGTGGTGTCCGTATATGGATATTTTTTTTCGTGTTGCACTGTGTTATGATATGATGATTATTCCTGTATTATTCGTACCTCAAGTATGACATTTTTGAGTTAAGACTATCTTGCAGCATATGAGCGATATGTACTTGAACAAAATTTTAATATAATATACACTCCGCTCTTCTGCTAAAACACTGTGATTAAACTTAAGTGAATTATCCTTTGCTTTTTTTGGTTTGACTTTAGTTGTTCATGACTGTCTAAGTCAACTTCAGTTATTATTCCGAAAAATTCGTTTCATTTTCCCAAGTTGGATTAAGGTTCTGTTCTTTTATTTCTATGTGAACTATTAGCCTAACTCAACTCTTTTAACGTTTTTTTATTCAGGCATTTTAATTTTTTCTGATATTATTTGATTATAACAATAAAGAAATAATATTTTAAAGTAGCAAATATCAAAATAGGAATCCTTAGAAGCTGTTGGAAAGTTAAACGAAATAAAACATCTCCTGAAAGAAAAGCTGTTATAATTTGTGACCAAAGAATGTAAATCAATCCTGTCATATAATTAACACAACAATTAATGAAATGTTAAAAAAATAAAAATGTATATATATATATATATATATATATATATATATATGTATATATATATTTATTAATGAAAAAAATATCATCCGTTTATAATTCCATTAACTTATAACACTTATAAAATGCAATGAAATGTTAAAAAAATAAAAATGTATATATATATATATATATATATATATATATATATATATATATATATATATATATATATATATATATATATATATATATATATATATATATATATATATATATATATATATATTTATTAATGAAAAATATCATCCGTTTATAATTCCATTAACTTATAACACTTATAAAATGCAATATATATTTCCAGAC